>PVKZ01000154.1:1082374-1314876 GCA_004027375.1 Macroglossus sobrinus | reverse complement strand
AAAAGAAAAGAAAAGAGGCCCTCTGTGACATTAGGAATATCTTCCAAAAGGCAGGCTTCCATATTTAGGGAAAATAAATTCAAATAATGGAGAGGCTAATGCAATCTGCACCTACTCTGCCTGGTTGTCTGGTGTTTGAGAAAGATATCAGAAATCATATTGATTTCTTTCTGAAGCCTGAGTTCCTCTGGTCTGTGTCTCACTTATTCACTAACTTCCCTTCTCAAGAATTTTCAGTGGTTCTAATACTGGCCTCCTCTTCGGCTGATTCTTTCTTCCAGGACCCCTAGTTAACATTCCATTAGAAGCAGTCCTTCAGGAAACCTCTTCCTGTTCCTCTAGTATTCCACTGTTTCTCTATCCATATGGGAACCTAGAGAAAAAGCTTAATATTTGGAGGCATACATAGATTCAAATCATAACTTTGTCACACACAAACTGTGTGAACAGATAATTTCTATGTCTAGCCTCAATTTCCGCATCTTAAACCCTTTCTGCCTGTGACTTTTTCATCCAGGCATAGCAGAAAAGTTATGAAAAAGCACATTTCTTAAGGACAAAACTAAAAAAATTGGTTGAGAAGAGAATGATTGACCACCCTACAAGTGTTTGTTGACATTTTCAAAATGTTGAGTCAAGGTTTTCTGTGGTTCCAACTTGCAATAGCGTAAATATTCACAAATTTCCAGAACCAGCCTTTTAACACAGGGTCAATAAAGGCTTTAGAAACTGGAAGATTTAGAACCAACCCTTTGACACCAGAGAGCCCCGAATTTTATTTCAAGCTCTGCTACTTGCTGGCTGGGTGATATAAGGAGCTTGCTTGACTTCTCTAACTCTATTTTCTCTCCATAAAACAATATTCATAATGTCCACCTCTTAAATTAAGTGGGGAAAATTATATAAGGTTTATAATAACCATTTGATAACGGTTTCCCTATATCAACCAACTATAACTTCATGAAGTTTCATAACCAAGAATATAATCTCAGAACTCACCTTAGGTGGACAACTGTGCATCTTTTATGGGACTAACACTTAAACCTACATATGACAAATTTTATGTTACATTTTACAGCAAGCTGCTTTTCTGTCAAGAAAATTATCCAAAACGTACATAAAATGTACGAAATGAATCTGAGCATTGATGCAGCCTGTCTAATCATGGGCTGTTTCTTTAAGTCAAGGCTGAATGTCTATATAAAAAGACCAAGAGGGGCTGGTGCAGCAGTGAGCAAATTTGTATAATGCTCTGGTCCCAGTGCTTAGGACTCACTATACGCATTTTGCCTTTATTTTCACCATTTCTTCCTTGGGCGTCAGGGACATGTGGGAGGAAAAATACTTTTAAAATAATTTTTACCCCCCAAAATGGCACCTACAGTTGAAGCAACAAAAGCAAAATTGAAAGAAATTGTTTCCTGGTGTCTTTTCTGCTCTTTGCAGAGGACAGTTTTCCAAACCTTGAAAGAGTTCTTATTTCGCAAATACACACTGCCCTCTGTTGGAAAAGTGGCACACTTCCACTCAGCTGACAAGACCGGCATGAAGATTAACTGCAGCACTTTATTAAATAAAATTAGTGGAAAATGCTAAGTTTCCTGTCTAAAACTTACAGAAGCCCATCCCTCCTAGTCAGAACAAAAGAGAAAGAAATGAATAACAAAAGAGTCCCACACGAAGTCTAATGTTACAAAGTGAATCCCAGGTACAATCTTTGCAGGTGATATTTATTTTAAGGAAAGAGAAAAAAGAAGCACATTTTGATAAAACAAACAAACAAACAAACAAACAAAACACTTTTAATTTGTAACTTTAACCCTTACCGTGATTTTCAAAAGTAGCCGAGGCAGATCACTAACTCCACTTCCTGTAATACTGGAAGGGTCACTTCCTGCTTGCAAGGCACCGAAAATATCCTACTCAGCTGTTGCCATTTAAAGAGTAAAATGCCTCTGATTAAAGTGTAAAAGCAAGGAACAGTAAGGTTTATATTTGCCATAATGTTGTCTAAAGCTGCCGCTCTAGCGCCTTAAATATTAAATTTTAAAATAATAGTAAGCATTTAATTTCTAATAATGCTTTTAAGCAAACTTAAGTAGAACCAGAGATCCAGTTCCAAACCGAGGCTCTTATCAACACCAAGTAGCAAATGTCAACATGTTTTTCAAATACAAAGAAACATATTGAAAAACATTTAACCAACTAATAAAGATACAATATTAATGTATTGATTCACGAATGAAGGAATTTGTAAACAAAGAAAAGATAAAAATGAAAGTGGATGCACACAGATATTATTCAGATAGTCAAAGAAACAGATGTGATATCTTCCAGGGAACTACAAAAGAATCTCTCTAGAGAATGGTTTTGCAGCTATGTTAAAATCCTTAGTGAGCAATCTGACTGCAGTCAGAGACTCAATTTTAAAATAAACTCACAGCATGCTTTTTATTATACTATAGATGTAATGGTAATGTGGATGTCTTCTCAGTTTGTTCAATTGCTTTTACTCCAGGAAGACCAAGCCAGACTTCCAAATTAGAGAACAGCCTTCAACAATATGATTCATTTGTAGCCACTGAGTTAGAGTATACCTTTTATTAATTCCAAACAAAATAAATCCACTGGAAAGTCTCAGCCAATGACTAGAATTAAAAATCTGTTTACATAAAAATATATAATCTGATAATTCATCTTATCAACAAATTGAACAATTTCAAAATTAGGTTCCCAAGATTCAATACTGTTATGAAAAGAACACAGCAGAAACTCAACTATGTATCTGAAGGAAAAAGGATGGACGGAGGACATCTTGGCTTCATCTTCACCTGGTTATCAATCAATCAATCAATGCCCGTTTTTCAGAATTCTTAGCCTGTGACTTTAACTCCAGAAATCTCTCTAAAAGATGTTAATTTTAGCACAACTGCACTTTTAATAGTGAAGTGGGGTCAATCTGTGCATCCCGTTACCTCTCAAAGAATGAGGCTTTATCTAACAAAATTTAGAAATCTGGAATTGTAGGTCTTACTCCTCATGTTTTATCTTACCTATTTTTCTTTCCCACAGGATTTACGACACCCCCTTAATTTTCATCCTCCATAGTTCCAAATTGAATATGGGCTCTTTCTAGTGATACAGCACCCATGACCTCCTGTGAGGAGCCACTGTCAGTGTCTGTTTTCAACCATGGCTTTTTTTTACCTCAGAAATGAACTGCCTAAAGAAGATTTCTCTTGTTCTAATCAATTAACCAATCCAGAGCCAACCTGAGACCACATGTGGGAGGTGCCTCTTGAGTACCTAAATGAAACCACCTAAATCTACACATAGACCCTCCATTTTTATCCTTGGCCCAGAATACAGAATGGAATTTGGGGCAGCCCATCAAGGCCCTTCCTCCCTAGGCTGTCCACTGACGATTTAAACCCTAAAACCCCCTTTCCTCTCAGAGATCCCTGTAGAAGTCAGGTGACTTACAGTTTCAAAACAGCAAATAATTATTCTGTTCACCCATGATTAAAAGCTGAAAGTTTCTCTTTTCCTGTAATTATATTTTTGCCTCAGCCTCAAAAGTAGCTCCAGCCTGAAATTCTTTCTTTCTGAGGCCTATGCGTTTGCTTGTTTGTCTGTACGTGGAGATCAGAAATGCATACTTTGATTACATTCTTGCCTCCATTGTGCTTATTTATTAACACTTCCACAGCCCACTGTTCCCCAAAAAGGCTCTGTCTGGCTCCACCCAGTCCAATCACATAGCACTCATGTGGGCCCCCTGCACACCTTAACCACAGACAAGTACTTCTATAATAGCCAGTCACTTATGGTCATTCGTCAAGGTCAGAAGACCATGTGACTGGTTTAAAGCTTCTTGCCCAGGCCACAGCAGTTAAAAGCAAACAGCACAACTATAAAACTCTCCCTGGCCTAATATAAGCCTCAACAAAGTACCAAGGTCACAACGGCCTGCCTCACCAAAAGCCTTTCTATAGTATCTTTTGCTCCCCTAATTTTAAGTCTTTTATTTTTAGTTCTCACTGTTCCAGTCAATGCACCAAATGCTGGAGTTCCCAGGAAGTCCCCAGTAAATAGTACACCTCTTCCTTGCTCAAGTTCTAAACAAACAGAAATAAAACTAAGGAATGACAAACAGGCAGGGGAGTGAAGTAGCTTTGACTTTTAGTATTAATAAAGGTCCAGTTGGAGAATGAAGCTTAGCCTGAGCATCTAATAATTCTCCTATGATCGAATCCAAGAATTAGAGAGGTTTCTCCATTCAGGTACAACAGGTCTGGTTTCTACTGCCTCCAAGCATAACTAATTTCTTCTCAAATTTACCAATCGGACTAGTTATTCCATCTCTCCAGAGGTCCATGGAATAAAGGAGAACAGAAAGGATAGAATCTGTTTAGAGAAAATTTATTCTCATGAAAATTTGAGAAGCATGAGCAGAAAGTACTTTTTACCACTTTTTACAATGTGGTATAACTGCTGGAACTGGAATGCCTCACCTTCCTGATGATGTTTCTCAGTGCAGGGCCCTGTCTTATTAATTCTTGGATCTTCAGCTTCCAGAACCACGTGTGGCATTTATACATTGATTTATACCTCACCTTGGAAAAGATTTAAGGTTTGAAAAACACCCCATAAAGACAACTGGAATTAAAGGAAAATGAGGATAAGGAAATGAGATATATGAATAAAAAAGAATGTATACAAAAATACAAGCCCTCCACGATTAAATTATTTTCAGTTTCTGACATATGATTCAAAAATAAAACAAATCAAAAGCACCTACACTCTTGCGACTCAGTGCAATCAGCTGGCATAACCTGGAAACTTGTAGGTCCAATCTTATCTGGTATCTAAAAAGGAGAATAACTGGAAATATGTGGAGAACAGCACTAATAGCTACCTGAGTGTGTATATCTAAATATAAGACATAAAATAAGAATGAGAGGTGGACAAGAGCAAGAGTGAAAGAGAAATACAGAGGAGACAGAGAAAGAAAAAAAGAGAAAAAGAAAGACTGAGAGGTAAGCAGGGCCCAGAACATGCAGACCTCTCTCTATCATGCTAAAGGGTGTGGACTTGATCCAGAAGACTATATAAAGTCATTAAGTTTTATCATTGACATAGCTGCTTTGAAGCAAGGAATAATACCATAGACTCCTTCATAATTTCCTCCTCTATAAAATGATAGAGTTGGATTTGGTGTTCTGTGTTTAGAACCATATAATTTATTTCCAAATCAGTACATTTTTAAGGGTAAAGAGAACACTTTAAAATTATTCCATGACAACTTGCAACAACCCGGACAGTCCTTAGCCAACCAAGACTCCATGGTTCTTCCAAATCCCCAAATTCCATGACTCTTTGATCCTTTTCTGTTGACCAGTCCCATCACTGTACCACAGTACCCAAGAGTCCACAATCTACTTAGCATGATGAAGCAGTACAAGCTCTTCTAAAGTGTCATTCAAATAATTTTCTTTTATTCTATAATTCCATGGATGCATATTATAAGTCCATAATATCAACAGCCCTCAAAAATAGACAGCTTGGTTTTATAAAACTCTCTTTTTACCATAACTGTTCGGTATTAATTCCCTTCACAAATTTGTCATGCATGGATGTGTTTTAAGAATTTTTGAAAAGATGAAGATACCTGGCTATAATGAAATAAAACAAATGGAGATTTTTTCCCCCATGACTGTTATTTTCAGGCTGAGGTTTTTCATCTTGGTTAATCATAAAAGATTTTTCCCCCACTGTATTTTTGTCCACTTAAGCAAGAGACAGACCAGTAATATGAACTACTAGTGGGAATTTTCAAACTTTAATTTAATATCATGATTTCAAAAAAATATTAAAATAAATTTCAAATCTTGATTGGCTTTTACTACACATCCATAATAAAAACATTGTAAGCCTTTCTAACAATAGTTTTTCAATACATCATGGAAAAAATCTTCTAAAATAATGTTCTGTGATGCAAAATATGAACTATATAAAAAGAATAACCAAAATAATGCATAAAAATACAAAGTGCATATATAATATCAATAGTATGCTTATAGAAGTATGTAAAAAAATAACAATGGTGAGATTCTAGATAATTTTGATTTCCCACTTTCCTATGTAGTGTCTAAAAAATGATCCATATGAGCCGAGTTCTTTTTAAGTTTTAAATAGGAATGCTGGTACTTCCCAAAGTTTAATGTGCATATAAATTAACTTGTGATCTCGTTAAAATTCAGAATTAGATTTATTAGTGTGGGGTGGGACCCGAGATTCTGCATTTCTAAAAAATTCCAGGTGAGTCTAATTTTGCCAATCCAAGGACCACACTTCAGGGTCAAGGCCATAGAAGTCTATCTTGCCCACGTGACCATACCTTAAAACCATATGGAGAATTTTTTAAAACACCAGTGTATGGGTCCCCTGGTCAGAGTTTCCAATTTAACAGATCTGAACTTGGTATCAGGATTTTTAAAACTCCTCAGGTAGTACTAATGTGCATCTACTTTTAAAAACAGCTGCTACCAAAGTTTGTATTCCAAAAGGTCTTCTCCTATTTTCATGCATATAGCATCTGTAATGTAGGTGGTTTTTACATAATTTTTATGTTCTGTGTCATGAAAGGACATTATCCTTTGTAGTATAGACCTTAAGATATGCATATTTTCCCACAGTATTCACTTTTTGAGTTCTCCAGAAATAGGAAAGCAACATCGTCCGTCACTAGCAGCTGCAGCTCCAAAATGGCTTCTTTGGTTTAAAATCTCAATGAGTCAGCAGGGTGCTATCTGGAAGCTGAACTCACACCACCTGTGAAAGAGCTGCATGGTTAAAAAATACATATCATGCATCACAAATGTGAAAAGTCCTTCCTGTATTGACATCAACTCATCTTGGAGTCAGCAAATATTATTTCTTTTTCCTGCTGTGGTTGTGACTTTGGAGAAGCCACTTAATCTCTCCATGGCTCACATAGGAAATAAAAAATGCCATCAAATGGTCACCATATTCTTTTTCAATTCTCAAGTTCTAAATTTCTCTCCTTTTTTTTCTTCTCCTCTTTTTTTCCTAATTGCCATTGTCTTTATCCATGTCATCAGCATTGTCATCCTCTTAAATACTCTCCTGCAGAGCAGTGGTTCTCAAACTTTACTGTGCATCCAAATAATCAGAAGAACTTACTGAAACATAGATTCTGAGCTCCATCCCTTGAGTGTTTGGTACAGTAGATGCATATGTTCAGACCATTTAGATACCAGTTGCCTGATTCTAAAGCTTTCCTAGTGAGAATGTTATGATGAAAGTTTTTCTTTCTAAATGTTACCTTTTTTCATATTGGCAAGTCCATTATCTTAATTTCCTTCACAGTACCTATCATTGCGAGAAAATTTGAAGTACCAATAAGTCCACTATTTCTATGTGAATTTATTCCTTTGTGTTGACCTGTAGAATAAAATATATTCATAAACAATGTACACACATGCATACATATAATTCATACACACACATACAGATACATACATGATATAAAAACATACACATATATGCCTGCATGTTTGCATATGTATTGTCTTTCTAAAAAAACCATCAAGGATTGAAAAATAATATAATCAAATATCTTGTTTCTATTTGCTCTAGCAGTGTGTGTCTTTACATATTCAAAGGTTCTCCAAAACATGCAGGAAATATGAGATCACACCAGCAATGCTGAGTCAGCATCAATCTGACAATTGCTCTTTGATTTGTGCAAGGACTCCTTACATACTATACTTGATATTCACCAAACCTATTTTAAGATCAATGTTATTAATATTCTTCATTAAGCCATTGTAATTGACACTGTTTTCTTTCATAGAAAATAATTTTAAAATAGCATGAAATTCTCAAAATGGTTTAGATGAAAGAAAAATGAAGTAGTGTGAAAATGACTTGAGTCTTTTTATTATTTTTTTAAAGGAGGATATTAAAACATTCACCCTGAAGCTTTATCAAATGTTTTGGAGATTCTTTGTACCACTGTTCAGTAGTTATAAATTTGAGAACTCCATGCTGCTTCCACCATGGGCATTTTTTCAGCAACTTTATATGAAGTAGAGAGATTTTTGAGTTTTGTTGTCATGGTAATCCTATATTCAGATTGAAAAGCTTTATTGAATGTTTTGGGTATTTTCTCTATTTTTATTTAATAGATTTAGGTGTTCAAATGTTTAAATATACTACTTTAACTCTACTAGGGGTGTTTAGCTATATATATATACATATATATATATATATATATACACACACACACCCACACACACACACACACACACAACATACATATTGCATGTACATTATTTAAATGCTTATGTACTATAGAAAAAATATATGCTAAATATGATTTTTTTCTTTTCTTCTATCTTTGTTGGTACCTTAGATTTTCTACTTGTGAAAAGCAAAGAAAGATATACAGATAGTCCCAGATAGGGGAAAAATGAATGTCCTCTTATTTATATTTCAAAACAGTATCACAATGTGTTTCTTAAAAGGCTATAATTTTTTCCATATTATTTTCTTTATTCAAAAGAATGGAGATGCTTTAAGGACAAGGGCCAGTGAAGATTAGAGAGAATAAACAAGTGATATGGTAAAAACACAGGGAATCAAAAAGGGAATCCTCTTTGTCCTTTTTAAAAAGAACCTTGTTATTGCCAGAATCTCTGCAAATATTTTTCAAGGAAATACATGTGTCCCATCAAGGATGAATGAGGGTTTAAAGATTAAAGAACAGTATTTGGTTGTTAAAAAGATATGGATGACACTAGATTAGATAAATGATTTAACATGTCTCTGTGCACTCTGACATCTTTGAAGGATCAAAGAGCCATACCCAAATATTTTGACCTTGGTGGCAGGTCACCTATACAACAAACTTTGGGAAATGTTGCTTTCTAACATATTTCTAACAGGTGTCTACTGTTCTAAATGTGAACAGAATAGAAACTATTCTTGAATGGGTCAGCCAGCAAAGTGACACTTAAGTCACATATTCCCTTACTCTGTACTTGAAGAATTCACTTGAAGAGATAGGTCTCGCAAAACAAGATCAGAGCTCATGTGAGGAAAACTACAGACCCCTTGTCAATAGGCTCTCCATTTATAAGATAATCACCTTTATACAGGTTCCCTCAAGAAAATGAGCAGCAAGCCTCCCAGAGAGAACTCTGAGAAAGATAGAAGATGTGTGTGGAACTTAACCTGAAATTCTACCCTGAAAATAAGTCTAAGAAAGCAAAAGCATTAACTATCGGGCAGCACATACATGAGAACAAACTTCAAAGGCTTCCCTCAAATGAATGCTGCTGTTTTCCCCACTTGCATATTTTAATCTATAATTTAAGCTTTGCATTATCCAGTACAGTAACTATAGTACTAGAAGCTTAGAGAATAATTTTTAATCAAATATAATTTCCTTTGAAATTTTGAAGAAAAATATCACTCAGGTTGATGTTTATAACTTTTGGACTATGCCTCATGAAGACAATATTTTCATGTAATTGAAAAACAATTAGAAATCATTGCCTGCATCGTTTCAATGTACAGGGCTTTGGACTTCTTATTCTGTATTGAAATACCCTAAGAGAGGCAAGTTTATTATGTTGATAATGAGTATTATTTAATACTTATCACATCTAACCCTATATTAGATTCTTCCCAGCAGGATTATTTTATAAATACAATCCTAAATACTAATACTAATAATAAATATAACAGGGGTTTTAGTGATTCATATCAGATTAAACAAACTACCATTTTTATTTACATCAACATAGGAAATTAGTTATCTTTCAGCTTTCAACAAGTATCTTCCTCACCACTGCATGACCTCAAGAAATGAGTTAAGTTGCTGAGGGAAGAAGTATAAAGGACTCTGTCAAGTCTGACCATTTCATATCACAGCACCATGGCTTTGCTGAGGGAAAAGGGATTTCTCAGTGACAGAATTCATCCCATAACTAAACTGCTAGTTACTAGGTGCTTCAGTGTCTGAGCTCTGTCTAAATAAATTCTTATACTCTTACCTTAAAGGGCCAGTTTCCCCAAAGCCTATTAGTAGAATCTGAAGAGTGCAGGTGCTCATATAAATCAGCTTTCTTCAGTCTCTTTGCCTGATTGATTTTTCTACTACAGTGAGTTAAGAAAGGCGACTGCAGAGCTTGTTATTGGTGCCTAAGCCAGATCCTCCTTACCAGACTGCAGATGCATCCCCAAAGTGCTATGAGTGTTGGCTGCTAACAACTCACAACTTTCTTTTCTTTGAAGAACAGTCTCCATGCATGTTGTCACAATATGGAAGAATTTTCTTTCTTTTTTTCTTAAGGCTAAATCATATCCTATTGCATACATATACCATATTTTATCCATCCATGTGTTGATGGACATTAAGGGTAGTTTCCATGTCTTGGCTATTGTGAATCAATGCAACAACAAACATAGCAGTGCTGTCTCTTTGAAATTCTGATTTCAATACTTTTAGATAAATATCCAGAGGTAAGATTGTTGAATCATATGACAGTTTTTTTTTTTTTTTAGTAACTTAGTGAATTCTATCATAATTTTTCACAGGTATATGTAAGTCAAGCCTCATAGGTGGAATAGAGGTTCTAAGACATTATTGGTGTTTTTAAAAAGTAACCAATAATAATTACTACTTACTGAGCCCTTCCTGTGGTTCTGTGCAACTGCATTACTTATATAACTCATTTAATTCTCAGAACCTTGGAGTTGTGAGACTACAAATGTTACAATGAAGAAAATAACTTACAAGTTAGTTAATGCGAGGCCACAGAGTAAAGAGAAAAAGATTGTAAAAAATAACAGAGAGGAGGAAAGTAAAAATTCATTCACAAGACTTTCTAGAAATTTCTCTTTAATTAGAGATCCTTAAAATTCAACCATTTTGCAATCAGTTTAACTTGTGGATAGTTACTTTACACTGAGAAATATGTCTTCTCCTTTCACTACTGACCTTGAAATGCAATTACCACGATACATACCGAGAATTGTTTCAAGATTGTTCACGTTTATCTGCCACACCTGATTCCTGCTCATACTCCATAAGTACTAAAACTCTTATAAGCCGTGTAAGCCTCCTTTCCTCTGTATAAAACAGCTGTCTATCCATCAACAATCTTTACTGGGAGCAGAGCAGAATACTTGACCTCTATTAGATTTTATAGCTATTCAAATAAGATGAATCCAAATTACAATTTTATTCAAAACCATGGACTCAAATACCAAGTCTATTCAAAAACAGAGGGAGTAAAAAAAAAAAAGTGTTCAACTCTTATATGTAGAGTTCTGAGAGAAGATTTTTATAGACCCTAATTTATAAACTTATAATTGACTAGTGGGTTTCATACTTTAATTATAATTTTGAAAAGGCTGTAGCAGTAGACTAGCTCTGACAGCCTGTGACATTGTGTGGGCTTAAGAGAATAGGTGTTTATATAGACCGTGTCAATCACCCAGCGCATGCCATTTCAACTGCCTCTCCAAATCAGGGCCAGCATCCAAAAGTAGAGCAATTAGAATGAGGAGATGAAAAGCACTGGGGACATTATGATGAAAGTCAATGGCCAGAGGAACACACAGAGACAGCATAAAATGTCACCTTCACACGGATGGCTATTTTAATACTGCTAAGGCAAACAGCAGTCCTGTAAAATGGGGCCACATAACTTTTTGAAATGGAGAATTAATTTAACAAAATCAAGGGGCTTACATATTTCTCAAGGAATTTAGGAATTCAGCTCTAGATTTCACTATCATCTATGACGATAACTGCTTAACCCAGAATCTAGCTGCTTGGTTTTACATGCATGCCACTATTTGATCTTATAATATAATAACCACTGTATACTGAGGATAGAAAATCAGAGTCCATTAATATATTCAGTAAAGTCATTAATTAGAATCAATACTGTCCTTTTTTTGCCAACATTTAATAGAGAGAAAAGTGAAGAACAAGATCATAGCTGAGAAAGCATTAATTATTTTTAGAGTCAGAGATATAAATGCACCACCTCTTGATTCAATATATTCTAGCTTTGAAATCTTGAACAGAATTCCAAATCTCAGGTTTTTGTACTATATAGTATGATTATGCAAATCATTTGATGACAGCCATATGTAAACTATAAAAAGATAATACAGAGAATCATCATTATTAAAAACTCTATTAAGTATCTATTGCTATGTAACAAATGATTCTAAAATTTAGCAGCTTGGAACCACAAATATTTATTATCTCATACTTTCTAGGGGTTAGAAGTCTGGGAGTGACTTAGCTGCCTGGTTCTGGCACAGTGTCCCTTATGGAGGCTGCAACAAAGGTATAGGCTGGGGTTGCAGTCATTCAGACTTAACTAGGGGAGGATTTGTTTCCACACTCATTCATGTGGGTATTGGCAGAAGATCCACTTCAATGCTTCTGACCTGGCTGTTTGCATGCTTTAGAAGACTTGTTTCTGAGTTTTCACATGGGCCTTCTCAGAGATACCTTACTACAGGACAATTGGCTTTTCTCAGAGTGAGGTATCCAAGAGAGAGCAAGAAAGAATATCAAAAAGAAAACCAAAATCTTTTTATAATCCAATTTCAAAAGTAGCATCCCATCACTTTGGCTGTATTCTGTTTGTGAGAAGTAAGTCATTAAGTCCACCCCACACTCATGAGTAGATTACACAGAATGTGAATACATGAGGGTGATCACTGGGGCCAGCTTACCACAAAAACTGTTCAACAACTGTCGGGATTTGACTGAGCATCCCAGTCAACTCAACCAAGAAGCCAGATGAAAGAAAATACAAGCATAGCTATTTAGGTTCTTGCCATAATTTTTACTGGTTTTGGGACACATAATTAACTAATTCACTCAATTGTTTTGGTATACATATTCACTGTGTGTTAAGAAATAAAATTTGTGGTGGCTGTAGAAGATGGCAGGCTATGTAAAAGCAGGGTTCACCACCTCCCAGGTCCACATTGAAATTATAACCAAATTATAAAATAATCAACATGGAGAATCACTTAAAGTCCAGCTTATCATAACAAGTATGTCTGATAGTATAAAAAATGGTGCCATATTGAAACCAGTAGGAAGGACAAAGTCACAAATTGGGCTAGAGGAGGATGTTGGTGGAAGATCACTGGGAGGGAGAGCAAGGATGCAGAGGTTCCCGTGAAAGAGAGAGAGGTCCTGGCCTCATTTGTGGATCCTCAGCCCAGGGTCCCAGACCAGGGAAGAGAAGATTTCAATAACTCTGTCTGTAAAAAACAGAGGGGATTCTAGCCATCTGGATGAGATGGAAGGAGTCTGAAACCCTAGATGCCCTTTAAAAAGCCCACGCTCAAGCTTTTTGATCTGCAGACACTCACCCGGGACACTGGAGATGTATCAAAGTCTCATGCAGGATTCATACTGACAAAGTCTGCATTACCTGGCACCCAGACAAGGGCTGGAAGAGCAACCACCATTGTACCTTAGTCCAGCCCCCATAGTGGGCAATCTATAGACTGCTCCAGCTAGACTGTGCAGACCTCCCACAGGGCCATTAGGAAACTCTGGCCAGAGAGGATCAGCCCACACCATCCAACCTGCAGATTGCCTGGGGCTTTTATTACTGGACATCGGCCACACCCTGCACCTATTCAGGGCCAAGCATTCATAATTAGCAGCCAGCACTGTGACTGTGCATTTCCGAGATAGATTCAGGCAGATCACTGCTGCCAACACAAACTTGGGCAGATTTTGGGAATCTGTGAGCCAGTCCTACAGTCCTAGACAGCAGCTGGTCTTGCTGTAATCTGGGACTTCTGTGGGAACGTGGGAATGGTTATCAAAGTTGCAGCAAGACTGAGGTTGTATTGATATGACTACCATTGTCTGAGACCCCGCCCCACCCTACCCACAATTGCCACAGGTGGCCTATTGACAGTGGACCACCACTGCCCTGCCTGTCCCCCTCAGGTCTCCCAATCCTCACAGGGAACAAACTTTGGCTAGCACAAGGTGAGCACTGAACAGAAATCAGTGGCAAGCAAATCTCTGCTGCCTGCAAGAGTTGCATTATTATGGCTAGGGAGCGTAAGGATCTGTGGGACCACCCCAGATGGCAGCTTGTCTTGCTGTAATCTGACTATAGCAGAAACACCCAGGCACAAAAGTTGGAGCAAAACTGAGGCCATATTGGCCTAATGGCCCTTGTCTCCCTGTGATCCTGTTTCACCCAAGCCACAAAGTGTCTATAGCTCATTGACAGGCATCTTCCTGTGCTCTGCTTGGCATTGGAGTGGTGCATTCTGTGCAGGCAACAGATCTTGGCTAGCGCAGTGAGCACTTTCCAGGGAAAACAGTTGTGAGCAGGCCACTGCTTCTTATACAAGCTGCAATATCTCTGGAGGGCACCACAGAGAACTATGGGACTACCCCCAGACAGCACCTTGTCTCCATGTGATCTGTGACTACAGTAGGAACATACAGACACAGAAATTGTAAAAAACTGAGGCTATTGGCCTGATGGCCCTTGATTCCCTGAACTCCTGACCCATCCGATACACAAGTTCTCATGCACATTGATAGGCAGCTGCACTGCCCTAGCGTGGCGCATTTAGCCCAAGTTGGGCCACAGCTGACCTTGTTATAATTGGAAACTCATATAGGAGTCAAAGAGACTGTGCTGGCATATAAAATGACACTGCAGTGGCAGGGGGAAATTTACTCAATAGATCCAAGAGATTCTCAAGGTTCTTGCAACACCCAACATGCATATCACCCAGAGGCTCTTCCAGTTTCAGAAACTTACTGGCAACTGACAGGCAGTGTCAGGCCTTTTGAAGCACTGGTCTCTCTTTTAAACTGCCATAGGTCAGGAACAGGGAATAACTGGACCACTGCCTATAGTGTTGTCTCTTCCACTTACCTATAGATTCAGCATAGACAACAATCATCTGCAGATCACTTCATAGGTAGCCCTGAATAATTGAAAACAATGGCTGAACTTGACCTACTAGTGAACTCCTCCCAAGAGGCCACAAAACCAATGCATCTGGAGGTTGGCACTAGACCACAACAGAGAAATTCTTTACTAGCCCCATTAGCAGTGAACACAAAGGGTGGTTGCAACAAGTACACAAGCCTGCTAAGACAAATCCCACTCAGTGGGGTCAGTCCCCACACAGCAACTTTTACCTTGTATTAGTCTGAGCATTAATCACATCCATTAATGTACTAATAACAATAAAGTCTTCATGACAACAGAAGATCACACACAACCCACACAAAGATCATGTCCAAAGCCCTCAGCATAGAGGATCAGGGAGCATGAGCCACTGGGCCAAACAGAATACCTTCCACATTAGGCCATCTAGCCAAGGCTGAGAGATGACATAAATATTTCTGACACATAGAAATGAACACAGAGAGGCTAATAAAATGAGAAAACAAAGAAACAGGCCACAAATGAAACAACAGGAGAAAACTCCAGAAAATAAACTAAATGAAATGGAAGCAAGCAACCTACCAGAGACAGAGTTCAAAATAATGGCTATAGAGATGCTCAATGAACTTATGAGATGAATGGATGAGCACAATAAGAATCTTAACAGAGAGATAGTAAGCATAAAAAAGGAGATAGAGACCATAAAAAAGAACCAGATAGAAATAAAGAATACAATGACTGAAATGAAGAATACACCAGAAAGATTCAACGGTAGATTGGATGAAGCAGAGGACTAAATCAGAGAACTGAAAGATGAGGTAGCAGAATACAACCAATCAGAACAAAAAGAAAAAAGAATTTGAAAAAATGAGGATAGTTTAAGACAACTGGGACAACTTGAAGCATAACAAAATCTGCATCACAGGAGTACGCAAAGTAGAAGAGAGAGAGCAAGGAATTGAGAATCCACTTGAAGAAATAATGACAGAAAACATCCCTAACCTGGCAAATGACTTAGACATGCAATTTCAGGAAGCACAAAGAGTCCCAAACAAAAGGAATTCAAGCAGACCTACATCAAGGTACATCATAATTAAAATGCCAAAGGTCAAAGACAAAGAGAGAATCTTAAAAGCAGCAAGAGAAAGTCAGCTAGTTATTTACAAGGGTACCCCCATAACAATGTCTGCTGATTTTTCAATGGACACTTTGCAGGCCAGAAGAGATTGGCAAGAAATATTCAAAGTTATGAAAAACAAGAATCTACAACCACGAATACTCTATCCAGCAAGGCTTTTGATTAAAATGAAAGGTGAGATAAAGAGCTTCCCAGACAGGAAAAACTTAAGAATTCATCACCACTAAGCCAGTATTAAAAGAAATATTAAAGGGACTTCTGTAAAAAGAGAAGGGGTAAAAAAGAAAATAGAAATAACAAATATGAATAATAAAATGGCAATAACTATGTGCCTATCAGTAATCACTTTAAATGTAAATGAATTAAATGCTCCAGAGACATAGGGTAGCCAAATTGATAAGAAAATAAGACTTCTTTTGCAATTGCAAAAAATAAAATAAAATAAAATACCTAGCAATAAATTTAAGAAACATGTGAATGACCTAAATAATGAAAACTATAAGACTCTATTAAAAGAAATCAAAAAAGATACAAAGAAATGGAAAGATATTTAATGTTCTAGGATTGGAAGAACCAACATAGTTAAAATTACCATATTACCTATAGCATTATACAGATTTAATGCAAGCCCCCTCAAAATCTCATTGCCATTTTTTTAAAAAATAGAACAAAAGTCATCAGATTTGTATAGACGCACAAAAGACCCCAAATTGCCAAAGCCATCCTGAGAAAAAAGAATGAGGCTATAGGTATCACTCCACCTTACTTAAAATTGTACTACAAAGCCACAGTAATCAAAACGGCATGGTACTAGAAGAAAAACACACATGAACCAGTAGAACAGAATAGAGAATCCAGATATAAACCTATATTTATATGGGCAAATAATTTTTGACAAAAATGCCAAAAATATACAGTGGAAAAATGAAAGTTTCTTCCATAAGTGGTGCTGGGAAAACTGGAAAGTCACCTGCAAAAGAATGAAACTAGACTATTGTCTATCACCATACCAAAAGTAACTCAAAATGGTTTAAGGACCTGAAAATAAGACCTGAAACAATAAAATGCAAAGAAAAAAACATAGAAGCTATACTCAAGGACCTTGGGTTTAAACAAAAATTTGACCTCAAAGGCAAGAGAAGTAAAAGCTAAAATAAATGAACAGGACTATAACAAACTAAAAAGCTTCTGCTCAGCAAAAGAAACTGTCAACAAGGTAAAGAGACAACCATCCAACTAGGAAAATATATTTGCAAGCAACACCTCCGATAAGGGCCTAATATCCAAAATATAGATTCAATAACAACAACAAAAGATCCAATCGAAAAATAGGCTTAAACAGACACTTCTTCCTAGAAGACAAACAAATAGCCAACAAATATATGAGAAGATGCTCAACATTACTAGCCATTAAAGAAATGCAAATCAAAACCACAATGAGATACCATCTCACACCTGTTAGAATGTCTATAATCAACAGGACAAGTAATAACAAATGTTTGTGAAAATGTAGAGAAATAGGAACCCTTATAAACTGCTGGTGGGACTGCAAATTGGTATGGCCACTAAGGAAAGCAGTCAGGAGGTTTCTCAAATAATTAGAATTGACCTATCACATGATCCAGCAATCTCTCTACTAGGTATTTACCCCCAATGACTTGAAAATTCATATAGAAAAGACATTTGCACACCAATGTTCATAGCAGCATTATACACATTGGCCAGGACATAGAAGCAACCAAAGGACTCTATGATAGATGATGGACTAAAGAAGCTGTGGTACATATATAAAATGGAATAGTACTCAGCTATAAGAAGAGGTGAAATACTGCCATTTGCAACAACATGGATGGATCTTGAAATAATCATACTAAGCAAAACAAGCCAGACAGACAGGGTTGAAAATCACATGATGTCACTTATATGTAGGATATAAACCTAAAAGCAACAAATGAACAGGACAAATAGAGACTCATGAACATGGACAATGGACTAGTGGTTACCAGAAGGGCAGAGAGGTGGAGGGAAAATAAAAAAAAAAAATGTAAAAAAAAAATTATGTATATATATATATATATATATATATATATATATATATATATATATAGTATAAAAATAAATAAATAAACTGGAATTTAAAGCAGAAAAGAAAAGAACCACATATGTGCTATCTACAAGAGACCCACTCAGATCAAATGGCACTCACAGACTGAAAGTAAAGGGAGGGAAATAAAAGTAAAAAGTCAGGGTAACGATACTTATATCAGATAAAATAGACTTTAAAGCAAAGGCTATAATAAGAGACAAAAAAGGATATTACATAATGATAAGGGGATCAATAAATCAGGAGGACATAACCTTAGTAAACACATGTGCACCCAACATAGGAGCACCTACATACATAAAGCATTATTGACTGACATAAAATGAGAGATCAAAAGTAATACACTCATAGTAAGAGACTTTAACACCCCACTGATACCAATGAACAGGTCTTCCAGGCAAAGAATCAAAAAAAAAAAAAAAAACAATGAGCCTTAAAGACACACTAATCCACATGGATTTAATAGGTATTTTTAGAGCATTTTACCCCAAAGCAGAAAAATATACATTTTCCTCAAGTGCACATGGAACATTTTCCAGGATAGACCACTTGTGAGGATGCAAAACAAGTCTCAACCATCTTCTCCAATAACAATGATATAAAACTAGATATCAAGTACAAGAAAAAAACTGAAAAATACACAAACACATGGTGGGTAACTAACATACTACTAAACAATGAATTGGTTATTAATATGATCAAAGAATAAATCAAAAGATACCTAAAGATAAATGAAAATGAAAACACAATGACTCATAATCTATGGAACACAGAAAAAGTAGTCCTAAGAGGGAAATTCATAGCAATATAGGCCTACCTCAAGAAACAAGAAAAAGCTCAGATAAAAAATCTAACCTTACACTTAAAAGAACTTAAAAAAAAAGAACAACAAACAAAACCCAGAGTGAATAGAAGGAAGGAAATAATAAAGATCAGAACAGAAATAAATGAAATAGAGTCTAGAAAAACAATATAAAAGATTAATGAAACCAAGAGCTGGTTCTCTGAAAGAATAAACAAAATTGACAGACCCTCAGCCAGACATGTTAAGGAAGAAAAGAGAGAGGACTCCAATGAATAAAATCAGAAATGAAAGAAGAGAAATAACTATACTCCACAGAAATACAAAGAATCTTAAGAAAATACTGCAAGCAATTATATGTCAAAAAAATGAACAATCTGGAAGAAATGGACACATTCCTAGGAACATATAATTTCCCAAGACTGAGTCCAGAGGAATGGAAAATCTGAACCAACTGATTACCACAAATGAAATAGAATCAGTAATCAAAAACCTCCCCAAAAAACTAAAGTCCTGGACCAGATGGCTTCATTGGTGAATATTACCAAATATTCAAAAAATAATTATCACCTATTCTTCTCACACTATTCCAAAAAATTCAAGAAGAGAAAAGGCTCCCTAACTCCTTTTATGAGGCCACCATTACTTTGATTCCAAAACCAAACAAATACATTACCAAAAAAAAAAAAAATATATATATATATATATATATATATATATATATATATATATATATATATATACACACACACACACACACATAGATATATACCAATATCTCTTAGAAATAATGGTGCAAAAACTCCTCAACAAAATATTAGCAAATCAAATTCAGCAATATATTAAAAATATCATATGCCATGTTCAAGATGGATTTATTCCTTGGATACAAGGTCAGTATAGTATCTGAAAATCAATAAATGTGATATACCACATTAACAAATCAAAAAATAAAAGCATTATGATCATGTCAATAGATGCAGAAAAAACATTCAACAAAATCCAGCATCCAATTATGATAAAAACTCTGAGCAAAATGGGACTAACGGGAACATACCTCATCGTAATAAAGGCCATATATGACAAACTTACAGCTAACATCATTCTCAGTGAGGAAAGGCTAAAAGCATTTCCTTAAGATCAGGAACAAGACAAGGATGCCCATTTTCACCACTCCTCTTCAACATTATATTGCAAGTCTTAGCCACAGCAATCAGACAAGAAAGAGAAATAACAGGTATCTAAAATAGAAAAGAGAAAGTAAAATTCTTGTCATTTGCCAATGACATGATACTATATAGAGAGAACCCTAAAGATTCCACCACAAAACTGTTAGAACTAATCAATGAATTCAGTAAAGTAGCAGATTACAAAATAATATTCAAAAGTCAGTGGCATTTGTATATGCCAAAGATGAACTTTCAGAAAGAGAAAACAATCCCATTTATAGTTGATTCAAAAACTATAAAATACCTAGGAATCAAATTAACCAAGAAGGTAAAAGACCTGTTCTCAGAAAATTATAAAACATTGCAAAAAGATATTAAAAAATATACAAATAAATGGAAGCATATACCATGCTAATGAGTAAGAAGAATCAACATCATTAAAATGGCCATACTATGCAAATCTATAGATTCAATGCAATCCCTATCAAAATACCAATGGCATTTTTCACAGAGCTAGAATAAATAATCCCAAAATCTATATGGAACCATAAAAGACCCTGAATAGCCACAGCATCTTGAGAAAAAACAAAGTTAAAGGTATCACACTATCTATCTAATATTAAACTACATTACAAGGCTACAGTAATCAAAACAGCATGATACTGGCATAAAAACAGATACATTGATCAATGAAACAGAATAGAGAGCCAGAAATTAATCTACACTTATATGCTCACTTAATATATGACAAAGGAGTTAAGAATATACAGTGGGGGTAAAGACAGTCTCTTCAATAAATGGTCTTGGGAAAATTGGACTGATAAATGTCAAAAAAAGAAAAAAGAAACCCTACTACCTTATACTGTATACAAGAATAGACTCAAAATGCATTAAAGACTTAAATGTAAGACCCCAAACCATAAAACTTCTAGAAGAAAACATAGGCAGTAAACTCCCTGATATTATTAACAGTAATTCCTTTTCAGATATATTGCCCCGGTCAAGGAAAACAAAAGAAAAACAAATGGGACTACATCAAACTAAAAACTTTTTGTACAGCAAAGAAAATCATCAACAAAACAAAAAGACAACCGACTAGTTGAGAGAAGATATTCACTAACGATACGTCTGATAAAAGGTTAATATCCAAAATATAAAAAGAACTTGTACAACTCAACAACAAAAAAAAACAAACTGCCCAATTAAAAATAGATAGAAAACTTGAACAGATACTTCTCTAAGGAGGAAATATAGATAGCCAATAGACATACGAAAAGATACTCAAGGTCACTAATCATCAGAGAAATGCAAATTAAAACTACAATAGATATCACCTCAAACCTGTCAGAAAGGCTAGCATCAAACAATCAAAGAAAAAATGTTGGTGAGGATGCCGAGAAAAGGGAACCCTCATATAATATTGGTGGGATTGTGAATTGGTATAGCTACTAATAGAAAACAGTATGGAAGTTTCTCAACAAATTAAAAATTGATATACCTTTTTGAATCAGCAATTGCACTTCTGGGTATTTATCCAAAGAAAACCAAAACAATAATTTGTAAAGATTTATGCACCCCAATATTCATGACAACACAATTTATAATAGCCAAAATATGGAAGCACCCTAACTGCCCATCAACAGATGATTGGATAAAGAAGTTATGGTATATTACTGAGTAATGTAATATTACTCAGTACCGAGTAATGGAATATTACTAAGTCATTTAAAAAAAAATGAAATCTTACCATTTGCAACGACATGGATGGACCCAAAGGTTATTATGCTGAGTGAAATAAGTCAGACAGAGAAAGATAAATACCATATGATATCACTTATATGAGGAATCTAAGGAACAAAAAGAACAAACTAATCAAAAACAAATTTACAAATATAGGGGACAATTTGGTGATGGAGAATGGCAGGGGGTTAAAGGTGAGGAGAATGGAGTGAAGGGTTAAAGAAGTACAAATTAGTAGTTGATAGATGGTCATGGAGATGGGGAGCACGACATAGGGAATGCAGTTAGCATTAATGTAAAGGCTAGGTGGAAAACCGGAGGAGAAAAGAAGCAATTAGGGGGATCTTTTCATAAACTATGTAAATGTCTAATCAATGTACCATATACTTGAAACTAACTAAAATAAATAAATAAAATTTAAAAATAAAAAAATAAATTTAAAAATAAAATTTGTGAAAGCTCACATGTGATTTTCTTTTTTCAGTCTTTGGAATGCAGACAGATGTCTATTTATAAGCTATCTTACAAAGTCTAAGGGTCAATTATTCATTTCACAGAGTATCCATGAGTTAGCTTGTCAATTTGATGCTAAATTTTTCTTTAAATCTTCAAATTTTTTTTCACTTTTTTCTTTTCTCGGTTAACTAATTTTACCTGCAATTTACATTCAAAAGTAGCAGTGATTTAAATTCTGACCCTGTCCCCTCTGTCAATTTACCACAGAAGCTCTCTTTACTTATCGACCTTTGATTAGCAACCGGGAAATATTTACACTCTCCCTGTGCCAGTGTGTCCCCACACAAAATGTCTGGATTAAAATTAGAGTTCAAATTATGTTGTATTAAGAGTTGAGAAAGTTATAAACAATCATGTAATTCAATTGAATTTTACAGAAAGGAAAACTGAGGCACCAAAAACAAAATCAAGTGGAAATGCTGGAAATAAAAGATATGTCATAGCAACAAAAAATTCACTCAGAATTGAGAGAGAAGATTGAAAATATTAGAAGAGAAGTTCAGTGAATATTAATTAATTTGAACAGAAATCATAGAAACCAAAAAACAAAGTGATAAAGAGTGGGGAAAAAACTCTACATCTGAAAGCGGGAAGTTAAAATCTAATGGTCTAAGTATACATATAGTTATAGTCCCCGAAGAAGAGGAGGAAAAAAAAAATAAGCATAAGTAATACTTGAAGGGATAACGGCAGAGAATTTTCCAAAATTTTTAAATTAATTAATTAATTAAATAAAACCACGGATCAAAAATGTCATGAATATAGGGCTAAAAATAAAATTACATAGGCACATCTTAGCCAAAATGCTGAAAATCAAATATAAAGAGAAAAATTTATAAAGCCAGAATGGAAAAAGACACTATGCACAGGGTGGCAACAGTAAGAATGATAACTGACTTCTCATTAGAAGGCATTAAAGCCAAAAGACAATGAAACAGCAACTTAAAAGAGTGAAAAAAAAAAAAAACTGACCAATTGTAATTCTACTCTGGCAAACACTACCTTTCAAAGAGAAGGCAAATAAATAATGTTCTTTTATAGAGAGACAAAAACTGAGATAATATATATCTAAGCAGACTTACAGTACATAAAGTGATAAAAGAATTTATTCGAGCTGAAGAGAAAAGATACCAGATGAAAAGCCCTGATGTGCAGGGGAAAATAAGTCATCTCCTAAACTGTTTCTTTGATCGGTTTACATTTTCAAATATATATTTTTGATGTAATATTTTTTAAATGCAAACAGATGGAAGACATAAAAACAACTTATTAGGCAAATATTCTATATTTGTCTTCACACTTTATAGTCAATATATAATTCGTGAATCTCAGTGTTTTATTGTCTCTATCAGAAGTCACAGGGTGTTTCACATATCGACTGGATTCTCTACAAAGTTAATTCCCCATGTTTTTCCTCTGCTTCTTCCCACTTCCTCCTCCTCAGCTTCATGGCCACTGCTCTAACACTCTTCCACATTACTCTGAGAGTGTCATGAAAGGACCGATATTGCCACCAAAGGGCACATCCTTGACTTGGTCAAATAAAAACTTCAGAGGAACAAAATTTTCTTTCTCGATATTAAAACCCTTAAATAGCTTTGCCCTTAAAATTGCTATGTGCTGGTTTCAACACTGAGGTAAAAAAAAATTTTAAAAATCAAACACGGTTTTTTTGTTGTTTTAGTTTTTTTCTGTCAGTATATTTCTGTTGCCTTAACGATGTCTTTGACATCTAATTTTCCAGTTTGAGTCTCAATTTCTGTTTGGTCCCTAGCTTAAAAGAGCTAGTAAAAGTAAACTAAAATCAGGCCAATGAAACTTATTTGTGGAAAATTGCTAAGATTTAGATGGATGAATTCTAAAACAAACTTTTTATTTGTTTTAAAACAAATTTGGGGCCATATTCTGAAATTTCAACTTGGTATCATAGTTTATTAGATACATTTTTAATTTTCTTTTTAAAATCTCTCTATGTAGCCTGTGATACCCAGAATTTCTTAAGGCAATCTTCTCACAGGGGTCCAATTTACTTAGTTCGAGCATAAGTCCTAGTACAAATAGCTAACTATATGACAGGATCTTTAATTTCAGAATTATAAATAACACATCAATTATTTTGAATTATATGTTGTAATGGGAAGAATACACTTTAATGGAGAGTTAACATACACAAGCATATGTATGTATGTGTAGTAGATTGCGTTAAATTCTCAAATGCTTGGCTTAATCCTTTGTAAAAGGATGAGCTATCCATGTTGTTTGCCATGTGAGTTGCTATGCTTCAAAGTGAGTGGCTGTATTTCTCTACCTCATTTTCAGGCAATTTCCTTTGGGGTAGAATATGGGCAGCCATAATGTATGCCATAGCCAAACATAAACTTTAAATAAACTTTTTTTTTCTTTTGTTCTCGCATTTCTGCCCAAGGCCATGAGAATGGTATAATCCAGATAGAAGCTATTCTGTCATACTAGATTCAAGAATGAAAAGATATATGTAATAGAGATGATCACAACTAAAAAGAGTTACAGCCAATCTGCATACTTTTCACACAAAAAAATTTACTGTTTTAAACCACTGCCATTTAGAAGCTATGTGTTACCATAACAAAGCTGTCTAATATTGTCTGTATGTATATACATACAATACTTTCTTATGTGAAGTTCATCAATACTCAGAGAATTCTCATTCTTTCCATATGAAATTAATTCATCTTTAAGTATCAGGAAGCAAATCCTCAATAGCACCTTCTGTAATTTAAGTCTATTCTTAACTGTAAATAATTTAAGGTGTCTCCTATGCTTTCAAAAAAACAACCATAATGTAAAATTCCTGACCCTATTGCTCAAGTTATCTATTTGTGTGTTTCTCTAACTTTCCATTCTTTTTCTGTCCTGAATGTTCTATGAAGTATTTCGCTCTTATGGAGAGGTTTTATACCACTTTACCTCTTATTGGGAGAGGTCATATTCTTGATTAATCAAGGTACAAAAAGTGCTCTTCTCCCAACCTTTGTGGAAGTCATTTTAGCCAAAGATATTCTATTTAATCCTATTAAATAGTACCCCTTTATCCAGACAGAGGAAACCAGGAATGTATTGGTTACTTATTTCATTCACTCAATTGTATAGTAGTATATACAGTTCTGGTTGATAAATTCTTAGAATTTTGTCAATGTTCTTAGCTACCATTTGCCCATTATATTGAATATCCAAATGTTCAAATGATTTCAAAACTTGTAAAGATTTATTAGCATTGTAGCTTTAAACTTGTTCTCTAAACCAAATTCCCCCAAGTTTAATTATCACCAGATTTACATAAAATTATTCTTTAAAACATGCATTTAGCTCAAAAATTACTTCTTCCAGTTACAACCTGTCTTAATGAGAGAGTATGGATCAATTTTCATACCTTAAATGCAAGTCTCATTAAATATCTATACATTTTCATTTTTAGTCTGTTGAGTAAGACCAACTATACATTTTGTCATGTATTTCTCAGTACTCCTTTGAGGGAAGAATATTAAGGAGTTGTGTTTTTTTTAATAGATGTATTAAAGAATGAGAATTTCATTTAATGTCCTAAAAAGTTTTTAGGAAAAAAATGAAGTTTTAGCACTGAATGATATTTACTTAGCAGAAAGACTGTTTGACAAAGCATGTTATAAATAAGCCTAATTGTGGATCACCAAGTGTGTACACTGAAGCCTCAAGTATCTGGCAGCGTGGTTTTGTATTTGAAATTCCTGACATCACACTGGTACTTTGAGTTTGGCTCAACATGAGAAATCTCCTTCTTTGGATGAATTAATTGGCATATTGGTTCTATGGGAAAAATAATCCCTCCAAGTTTCTTTATGAAGAAATTAGTATCTTGAATATAATTTTCAGTGCCCTGAAGGGAACAACATCTTTTGATAAAGGAAATAAACTGCTTCCCCAAATTTGTTAAAACATGTTCAATATTCTGCTTCAATTGTTATGTCAAGTTCGATTGTGAAAAGAATTTTCATTATCATGGATAATCTATGAACCAATACACAATAGAATGAGTCTTGAGACAGTAAATGGGGAAGTTTATGTTTTTTAAATACACATTTTATTTATTTGAAAAAGGGTTTATTTTTGAAAAATAGAAAAAATAAAAGAATGTTTCACTCAAAAATGTAAGCTGTCTGGTAGAGCACTGCACTGTTAGGAAATTTTTCATACCACATATATTTGTTTAGTATCAACAATTATAATCTGTATTATATATCATAAAGCTCTTTTTTTGTTCTGATTTGATCTACATATATCTTTATTCACAAGGTGGAGATTAGCAACATCACTTCCACAAGCATAGCTCAACTTATATTTTCTATCTTTTCACCAGCCTTGCCTCAAATTTGTCCCAATGCAGAGTGGGAATTGTTTGCAATTTGTGCTTACTGTGTGTTAAACCTATGGTAAATCATCACATTCTTTATTACAAAGGAAAAGTATACTTTCTTCTGTCTTTCAGAGGAAGCAGTTTACAAATAAAAAGTAAATACTTACTTCAAAATGTTGAATAAAAATATACTTAAAGAATTCTAGGTTAAATTTGGAGTGCTAAACAAAATCCAGTCTAAGAATATTCTTAGGCTTTATGCCCACAGTATTTTCACTTGATTTTCATTTGACATATTTTACTGCTTGGTGTTTTTGTTTCTTTTTTTTTTTTCTCTCTCTCTCTTAACAGCCTCAATGGGTTCCAATCAGCATATAGGCAGCAATGTTAACTTCCCACTTTCTGAGGACAGTTGTGTCATTTCCTGACAATCATGTACCACCACCCCCATCCTCTCTACCTAGAATATTTTTCATGAATAAATTGTTACTAGAAAGGTTAATGTTTTTAAACAAATTAATCTTATTGAAGTAAAATTTACACATAGAAAAATATACCAACATGAAGTCAACTCTTCAATGAATTTTGACAAATATAACCATAATCAAAATATTGAACATGTTTATCATCTCCAAAAAGTTTTCTTGTACCAATTTACAGTCAGTACTCTGCATACCTCTCATCCATAACAATAACTGATCTGTTTTCTGTAAATAAAGATTCATACATTATGTCCTCTGTTATGTATGACTTCTTTTACTTAGCACGTCTGTAAGATTTCTCCATGTTGTTCAGTGTATCAGTAGTCCATTCCTTTTTATTGCCTGATAGCATTACATTCTCTGAATATATCATAATTTGTTTATCTATGTGGCATATGATGAAATGTTGATGAACATTTTTTTTCTAGTTTGGGACTATTATAAATATTCGTCTGTGTGGATATAATTTTTTTCATTTTTCTTGGATACATATTTTGTTAAATTTATTTCTGAGTATTATATGTTTTGCTGCCCTTGAAGATGGTGATGTCTTCCCAATTAATCATTACCAGTATATTGAAATCCAACTGATTTATATATGACTTTGTATTCCATGATCTTTGTAAATTCACTTATTCCAGCAGCTTTTTAGTTGGTTTCTCGGGACTTTCTCCTTAAAGAATACATCATCTACGAAGAGAAACAGTTCTCTTCGCTTTCCAATCTATATGGCTTTTAGTTATTTTCCTTACATCATTGCACGGGCTAGAATCTCCATTACAGTGCTTAATAGAAATTGTGAGGATTAACATCCTTGTCTTAGTCTCAATGTTAGAGGAAAAGCATTCAACATTTTACTGTTAAGTACAATGTCAGCTTTATATTTCCATGGATTTCTTTATTTGATTAAGAAAGTTTTCTTTTATTTCCCAGTAGTAAATTTTTAATTTCTTCAAATAATTTTCCTACTCCTATTAAGATAATTCTATAAATTTTTTAATGTTTTAAAAAGCATTCAACATGGTTGCTTCCATTGATTAATACTGTAAATATACATTATCTCAAAACCTTGCTGGGAAAAATATCACTCAGTCATGATGTTTAATCCTTCTTATATATCATTTAATTCATCTCGATAACATTCTGTTCAAGATTTTTGTATCTATGTGATACCTGGGGCTACCATGACATTATTGCAACCATGAGGTAAAGTACAAGATATTTTCAGAGATATTAATTCTGACATCATTAAGTTTCGAAACCACGGCCAGCAAATGTCTACTTCTGGGCTATTTTATGAAAAAATAAAAAAATAAAACCAATTTGTATAAGCTGGAATAGTTGGGATTCCTGTTTTTGGAGTTAAAAACATTCCCTAACAGATTTGAATGCTATATGAGGAATGATGTATTGTAGAACTACTCAAAAACATAAGAAAGTCTCACCTCACTCTTTTTTGTTTCTGTTTTTGTTTTAATGGCAAGCAATAATCATAGTAATTCCCATTCCAAGTGAGGACATAAGAACACAGCCTGATAATTCCAAAGAGAAGTATTCAATTATGCTCAAGGAAATAAAGTCAAGATCATCTTGATTTTATGACCCATTTATAGATATATGAAAAAGGGAAGTATTTGAAAAATAAAATATAAAAACTATGTATGGTATCTTGAGACTTCTGGAAGAGCATTACTAACAAATAAATTTAAAGCTACTTTCAAGCCCTTGGGAGTTTTCTTGCTCAGAAACAAGTATAAATATAACATCTATTGCCTTTTTGCTATACAATGTATTTAAGAAATCTTTAAAGGACACTAAATTGTGCTATTAAATTTCAAGAGGAAAAAACAGCTCTTGAAAATAACTACGCTATAGTTTTTTAGGACAAGAATTTTGTCAATTTGAAACGCTTGGGCTTAGTGTGATTACATAAATACCAATGCTGAAAAGAAGAATGAATTTGAGAAAGGTTTAAATGACCAAACCAAGTTTAACTGAAATATTTTTAAATAATGGCAAAAAGAGACACATGCAGACTTGGAATGCTTAACAGAAAGAAATAAACTTTCACTTGGACCTAATTTTTTAAAAATTATGATGCACTTATTGGAATTTTTGAAGGGGCAATCATGTAGCAAACCTGTTTAAACTGATAAAACAGCCAAGGGTTTTGTACACAATCAGAATAAGAGACAAGTGCTTCCTCCAATTAATTGGCAAAGCCTGCTTCAATACTGATTAGGTCTCCCACAGTGAGGAATGAAGGAAACCAAAGGAGTCCTGGTGACCAAATACTAGAAAATGAAAAAGAAGTGAGGCAGGAAATTTAGAGAGGTTGTTTTGTAACTTATAGACCACAGTTCAGTAACATTTTCAAAGAGTGCTTTATTGCTAGCCAGTATTTTACTCTAAAATAAAAACAAAACAGTTTTAACTGTTATTTTAATTTACAGAACAACATGATACATTTTAAAAAGTACCTTCAGAGACATTATCCTATTTGACATTCATAAAGAGCAGGATTATCATTGGACAGATGTAGAAACTAAAGTAAGAGAAGAATATGAAATTATTGTTCTTATTCTGTGACAATAGCCACAAAAACAATAATTCTACCATTTATTGACCATCTTCCATATGGCAGGAATTATGATAAGCACTTCAATCGTAATCAGAATTTTGCAGGATATATATTATTGTTCTCACACTACATGTCCAAAATCACCTAGCTCCTAAGTCATAGACACAGAATTCAAGTCCATGTCTGTCTGAATGTGAATCATGTGCATTGAAAAAGACAAAAGAATAGGTTTTCATATTTCTTTGTTGAATTAGTGACTTCTTTGCCCTTCTACTTTAAGATTGTGTATCTATGCACTTTGCAAATACTTATTTATGTATATTATACATATAAGCTCATATAATACAAGCATTATAATACTTGTATATGATTTTATTTTTAAAAGTTCTTTAATGGGTTATATTTAATCTATTTTAATGGCATTAAAAGTAAATAGATGAAATGACTTTTTTCATTTTTATCACACAAGGCCATTTGTCATTTAGTATATAAACTTATACAAGTAAGTTTGTATCTGCAAAGATATGCTTAAATGCTGCAAACTCTGAATTTCACAGTAGAAACCAGCTAAAGTTCTACTATGCTTTAAAAAGTCTGATAAATAATAAACTGTTTGTTTAATAAAAAAGTCTAAAAAAAGTATAACTTGATTTTGATTATTACTGACTCACTAATAGTACCAATGTAGCTATCGAATTTAAACATTTATGGAATGTCTATGTCATATTAAACATTGTGCTACAAAGATAAATAAGACATAAACTTTGTCCTTGAAGACTTAAGAGTGAAATATATGAGATGTGCATAAATGGACAGTTCCAAGTCAACAAGATGAGTACAATGATATAGATGGCAAGATGCTTTGGGAGCTTGGAGGAAAGTAATAAAATGATCAAGTGGAATAAAAAAAGCCAAGATATGGAAGCAGCCTAAGTGCCCATCAATAGATAGTTGGATAAAAAAGTTGTGGTACATATTTATAATGGAATATCAGTCTTCTATAAAAAAAAGAAATCCTATCATTTGAATGACATGGATGGATCTACGGTATATTACACTAAGTGAAATAAGTTAGACAGAGAAAGATAAATAGCATACTATTTTATTTATTGTGGAATTAATGAACAAAATAAATGAACAAACAAAATGAAAAGAGACTCATAGATACAAAGAATAAAATGATGGTTGTGTGATGGGAATGAGGGTTGGGAGACTGGATAAAACTGGTGAAGGGATTAAGTACAAATTGACATTTACAAAATAGTCATAGGGATGTAAAGGGAATATAGGCACTAATATTGTAATAACTATGTATAGTGCCAGGTAAGTATTAGACTACTCGGGGATGGAGGAAATTATATAAATTACATAAATGTCTAACCACTATGCTGTACACCTGAAATTAATATAAAATAATATTGAATGTCAACTCTAATTGAGAAATTAAAATTAAAAAAAAAAAGAAAGCCTTAATGATGGTAAAGCTTGAAGGGAACATTTAAAGGACAAGCAGAAATGAGTCAGCAGAGAAGAGAGAATGTAGACTTGTAGAAAGGAACATAATTTGGAAACATTTAACCTTTGTCCCAAAGCACTAAGCTTTCACACACACACTGAAAAGGAAGAACAAACCATTACTTCTTAGAAAGCCAATTTAGTTCAAAGAACAAGTTTTACTTCCAATACGCTATTCTTTCATTATATTCAACTTGAATTAAACCTACTCTCTTTCTATGCTATTGACTCTGTCTTGAATGCTCATGCCCTCAATCCCCAGACTCTTATTAAAAGGTTAACATTCATATTTTTTATTAATTGTATTGAGGACAGAAAATTATGTGCAGGCAAAAGAGAGAGAGAGAGAGAGAGAGAGAGAGAGAGAATCCTTCACAAGATACTAGTAAATATAAATATTAGACTTTTTTTTAAGTCTCTGAGGCTTTCTTGTAGGCATTTATTTTGATAATAAAAACCAGACTTTAGGGTGTCATCGTGGATAAGCCAAATTTTATTACTTCAGTTTTAGTTGAAATTTTAACCCAAAAAATTTTATGTGAAAAGAGTTGTTTATCTCTGCTTAGTAAATTGACAGCCACATTTACTAAAACACCAGAAAGAAAAGTCGTTTGAATTATTTAACTCCCAATTGAGAGTATCTCAGATCTAAAATGTATCATTCTCATATAGAAACAGTAACTGTGCTCTTGGCTGTCTTTTAAAAATCTCATGATATTCTCTTTTATTGAAATAAGCATTCAGGTTTTTTTGAAATAAACACTCTATCTTTCAAAATCACTATGTACCTAATACGATAATAAGTTGGAGCAATTTTTGCTAAATATAAGCAATGATTCTTTTCATCCATTTTTTTTTTCATTTTTGCCTTAGGAATTCCATAGCATGGCAGCCTTGCAATTAAAAGTTGGCTTTGAGGAAGAAGATACTTCTGAGTTATAGCATTCTTATATTTCTAACTTAGGGGACAGTCTTGATTGCAAATATGCTTTTCTATTGTACACATAAGTAAATTAATATGTGACTATTTGCAAGCATTATTTTGGGATTCTGAAACTTCAGATTTCCATGAGGAAGAGCTCAGATTGCCCTGTACATGGGTTTTGATCTCAGTTCCACCACTTAGCATGTTATCTTAGACAATTACTTTTCTACTCTCTGTTTCTATGAGTTTTTATTATTATTATTATTATTATTGATTATTATTGATTCCACATATAAGTAATTTTCTTTCTCTGTTCGACTTATTTTATTTAGAATAATGCTCTTGAGTTTCATACATTGTTGGGAGCCATTCTTGCTGAATGCCCTGCAGACAGGGTTGGAGTTGCCTGCAAGCTAGAAGTTTGCAGAGCAGGTGGGCTGGTTACTGAAGGAGGAAGACTGGCTTAATGAAAAGAGTTGAATGTTCCTTGCCCCAGGGAATAAGAGACATTCCTTGCCCCAGGCAATAAGAGACTAAAACAGGAACAAGGATGTTTTGAGAGAATTTATGTAAAGGTCAGGAACCATTTGCATATGTGTGGGTGTTGCTTCTCATGCTCTTCCAAGGAGATTTTATATATATATATATATATATATATATATATATATATATATATATATATATATATATATGCTGTGCTAAATAAACTTGGGGCTCAGTATTCACTGTTAGCCCTCCCGACTCTATCTTCTGTATCTCTCTCTCTTTTTTTCTCAATCCTCACTCCCCCTCTCGGGAACTGTTCACTCTTAGCTGGCTGGCTCCGGCAATACATGCTGTTGCAAAAGACAGGATGTTCTTGTTTCTCATAGCTGAATAATATTCTCTCTGTGTATATATACCATTGTTTTTTTATTTATTTATCCATTGGTAGACACTGAAATTGCTTCTGTATCTTTGCTATTGTAAATAATGCCACAAGTAACATAGGAGTGTAGATATCTCTTTGGTATTCTGTTTTGATTTCCTTTGATTAAACATCCAAAAGTAGAATTGCTTAATCATGTCATAGTTCTATTTTTAATCTTTTGAAAACTTCATACTGTTTTTAATAGTCACTGCACCAATTTACATTCCCACTAAAAGTGGACAATGGTTTCCTGTTTTGCATATCTTCACCAACACTTGTTATCTATTGTTTTATCCTTAACAATTTAGGCCATTTACCTTCCTCTCTCTTACTTCCCAAGAAAAGGCAATAAGTCACTAGCAGTGGAAAATATATATTAGCAAGTACTTTATAATTTATAGTGTGCTGTCACATACTACCTAGAGGTAGGTACTATTACTACCATCTCTATTTTACTTTTGAGAGAAGTCAAGTTCAGAGGTTAAGTGACTTTCCCAAGGGCAAATAGATGTAACAACTAAAACCAAGTTATCTGATTCAAGATAATGATATTATCATGATGCAATAGCTAAGATATAGTTTCATTCTGTATACAGAACTTTACCTCTGTTAACAACTTAATCCCTCATTTAAAAATCCTGAGATTTGTGCTATTATGATGCCCATTTTTCATATAAATGATAAAGTAAATTGCCTAAGGCTACAAAATTGTTAATCACTAGAAACAGCTTAAAGACAGACAGTGCTAGTTCAGTCAGGGCTCTTAACAGCCTACTACATTTCCCTTCTGCCTTTATCTGTCTCTAATGCATAAATGATTTTTTTTTTTTAATGCACAAAACAAAGGCAAGTCAACTAAATACTAATTGTTCATGCTTTGCTGTCAAAACCACAATGGTGCCCCCTGTCTTACCAAATGCAGCAAGTATAGTCTATTAGGCAATTCAGACACTTCTTAAACAGGGGAAAATGACTTTAGTAAATATGTTCTTGACAGTCGATTTGTCCTCCTCCTTAATTCTTCCCTTTAATCTTACTGTTTTCCTGACTTGGTATCTTAATCATTCACTTGCAAGCCCTAAATGGCAACAATCCATAGTTATACTATCCCTTTCTCTCTCTCTCTATTTTTTGTTTAAACCATGTATAAGTGCACTATAACTTTTCATCTGGTTTTATGCTCTAGAACTGTTCTCGTATTGTGTTGTGAGTAGATTCTTGAGTTTATATAGCCCCTATGATTGGGCATATAGTAGGTGTTCAAAATATGCTCCATTAATGAAACATATTCACAAATGTTTCCATTACAATAAGAAAACCAAAGGAGCTTTAGTATTAAAACAATACTTATAGGAAATAATCTTTCCTGACCAAAAAATAAAAACAGTTCAATTTGTCTCCAAAATTTAAGGTCTTACAAAGTCAGTGACAAGAACAAAAGCAATCTTAGTTGACTCTCTTGATACATCTTGACCTAAAACTAAGGATGGATAGAAGAAATGTCATAACACAACTAAATTATCTAGCATCATTTTGAATCAAAAGACTGAAATCAAATATTGGGACTGATTTTGTTGATTAAGTCACCCAAAGGCAAATTAATTTGATCATTTAATTGTGTGGTATGCCCTGCATATAACTCACGCATCATATAAAATTGAATTATTTTTCCACTTTCTGCTAACTCATCTTTGAATGTCAGTAAATAAGAGGGGGAAATGTGAAACTTAACAGAACTGAGGGTAGGAGAAAGAGTGCTTTGATTTGTATTTTCTATTTATAGAATACTCTCTGTACAGGTTTGGCATTCATTCTCAAAATTTCTAACTTCTAACAATACAATGCACTTGAAAATGCATACCTGTTAAGTGGCATTATAGAACAGGAACATTTCAATGTAAATACATTATTATTAATCTTACAATTTCAGCTAAGCTTCTAATTCTTGTTTTTCTGATGTGTTTTTTCTCTTTAATTAGCTGTTTCAAAGATTTTTATTCTTGTGTCTGTCTTTCTTGTGTTCCCTCAAGGCCTCATAATTAGAGCTTTCAGTACCTCTGCATCAAATAAGAAACCAAGAAAATCTTGCTTGGTTTCAGGTTTTTGTAAAAATCTAAAACTTAGAACCAGGGTTATCAAAAGTTTTCTTGAGGTAGACAAACCTTTCAGCAAGTTTCATGCAAATCTGGGATGAACTCAAAGTCCACCTCAGCCAATTAATTTTTTGGCAGAGAAAATTGTAACATGATGGCTATGTCTGTGCTAGATGGCTTTGTATAAAAATGAGTGACTTTAAATGGTAACTTTGGATGGATCTGGCTTTGAACGTGTTGGTGCTTTTTACCTACAGGCAGAAAATGTAGTTCAGGGCTTTTAGAATTCTGTCCTCTCAGATTACTTGTAGGCAGATTGGCTTGCTTCCATTTAATTTCACAGGCAAAACATTTCTTGATTCGGTATTGAACATTTTCCCCAATTTGTGTTAATATTGTAATTTATTTTTCTTTAAAAGAATGAGGATCAATTAGCAACATTAACAGGGATAGGTCACAAAAGGGAATAAGTCCCAAACTACAAATGCTATGAAGGCAGGAATTTCTGTTCTATTTACAGCTCAATGAATATTTGTTGAATGAATAAATAAGGGCTTATACCTCCAAAGAAACATCAAATCAGTAGAATGAAGGGAAAAAGAGATTCCTCCGTATCTCCTCAAACTCCTTAGGCTTTCTGTTACTGAAAGTGTTCATACTTTTTCTCTCAAATATGCAGTTTGCTGAATTACCACAAGATTACAAAGACATTTATGCCTTCCTTAGTTAAGTATGTGACAACTTAAATATAATAATGGTGATATCAGTATAGAAGCAATCCTTGGAGTAATTACATGATTCTCATTATGGAGCATAATTATACTCACTTATATTTTTCTTTTGTCTCTTACCATACCAAAAGGGACTAAAGAAATTTATATATTGTATATGAAAAATTTAAGTTCAGAGGGAGGACATCATTAAGCAAAATCATACATCCGACGAGGGGAAAAACAGACATATGGCTAGGTCACTTGACTTTAAGTCAAGTGTTATTTTCACTCTATTATGGGTAAAATTTTTCTTTCCCTTGCTTCTTTTCCTACACACAAAATATATTACAAAATGTTTGGGTTTATTTTAAACTGTCAATAGAGTATCTTTGAGGTCTTGAAAAAAACTACACCACAGATATATGCATCAGAAAAATTTTTTAAATCACTTCTCTTTACAAAACTTGTATTGTTTTACTTTCTTGCAAATCTTTGCCCTCCCCTCAGAATGTTCAGCTATCCTGTATTTGTCCATGCACCATCAGAAAGACCAGGTATTTATATGATCTATTGTTACCTGTAGCGTTGACTTCACTCAGAGTTAGATGCAACAAGACTCTCAGGTTCATCATATCTTTCTACGGCTCTCAGGCATGCACTTTGAAATGTCCATAGTCTAAATGATAACTGTTGAAATCAACTCAAGGATCCCAGGTCTTTACTGTGGGACAGTGAGACATCATATTTGGTTCTTTTTCCTATCAGTCTCTGTTCTTAAACAGTATCTCTACTTCATATATAACTCATTTAGCTTTGTAAGTCCTTGATTCAAATATGTCAAAATAATGCAATTTGAATGTCACTGTATAGACTATATAGCTCCTGCTACTCAATAATTAATGGTACACTTCCATTTTGGCACCCAGCTTAGACCTCAGATATAGAACACAGGAAGAAAAATAAAGCTCGTCACTGGAAAATCAGAAGAAAAACAGAGGAGTCAATTATTTGGAAGTATGAAATTAACCAAAAGAATTCTCCATAGTAGACTATTTTATATATATATTCTAAAGAGTCAGCCATTACTGCACTTTACCCACCACCCCAAATTACCAGCATTACTACCTGTATCCACCCAATCATTCACCATGATTTTATAAAGCAAGTACTTAGACAATGTATTTGCTCTTTTCCTGAAGCTATGTCTTAATTCATCAAACTTTTAATAATTGTCTAATATGTACTTGCAAAATATTTACACTACTCCAGAGGCCAGGGATATAACTGTAAACAAGACAGACTCAGAGGTCCTACCTATAGCTTTTATTTGTTTCTGCCCCATTCTTTTTCTCCTTTCCTCCTGCAACTCCAGTTTCTTTAATGTTAAACCATATAATATTGCTCACATATTTTTAAAGCTCTGTTCATTTTATGTCAATTTTTTTCTCTATTTCTAATATTGATACTTTTTATGAATCCATCTTCAAATGTATTTACTTTTTTTGTCACTTTCAATGGGCAGTTATTGTACATTGCAGTTATTGTATATTTAAACTCTAGAATATCCTTTTTATTTAGTTTCTATTTCTCTGTACAAGATTTTTCATCATTTCATTAATTATACATATATCTTCCTTTATGGTCCTAAAAATATTTATAAGAGCTGCTTTCAAGTTCTTTTCTGTTAATTACAAAATCTGGGTTATTACAGAATCAATTTACATTTGTTGCTTTTTTCTTGAGTAAGGGTCATATTTTGTTTCTTCACTTTAATTTTTTTCATACACTAGATATCGTGGATAATAAGTTGTAGAAACCAGATATTGCTATGTTGCTGTGAAAAGTGATATTTTTCTTTTAGAACTAGATAACTTGGCTAGATTCAACTCCGAATTCTGTCCTCTTACAGAAATCATCATCTGATACTTCTGCATAGTTCTTTCAACTTTCAGATGCTGTCTTTTTTGCTGAACCCCAAGGATTTTCCCCAAACATGCCAACTAGGTTAGCCTGTTTAGCTGCCAACTAAGGATCTTAGTGGATTTCATATGCAAGTTTGTGGGCTGAACCACTTTGTGTCTCTTCCTTTCAGAATTTCATCCTAATTTCTGGCTGTTTCTCTAGTCTCAAACTCTATTCTCTGATGCCTCAAGACTATACGACAGTGATTTTCAGCCTTCAGAGCCCTAGGTAGCTTTGGGAATGCACTCAAGCAGAGAGTTTCAAAATAGCACATCTCACCTGTTATACATCATCTTTCAAGGGTAATGACCTCTAAAGTTTCCACCAGCTTTTAATCATTATCTACTGCCTTCAAGTTGCTAGGTAGGTATATCTATACATCTGTATGTGGATATAGATACATAGATAAATATATATCTATATGTAGATATAGATAGATAGATAGATAGATCTATGTATAGATACAGAAATACATACATACATATATATGTATATATATATATATATTATTTCTAGGTTTTGTAATTCTTATATGTGAGAGGGTTATTCTAACGAAATTACTTCACTATTATTTAAAGCAGAAATCACAAAATTTACCATCAATAACCATCATTTTTTTTTAATCAAGAAAAAAGTCTCATTCAACTTGGTATTCCCAAGGCCAAAGATGTTTCCTGCCATATATTAGTTGATCATTAGATGTTTATTGAGTTGGATTTTTTGTTTTGACTTCTAAGTTCATAGTTATTTGTTCAAATGTATAATAAGCCATTATAAATAATTATACACACACTGACATGAATAAAATTTTCAAGAAGAAATAACAAGAGAAATAGCACTGTACTTGACTCTCTGGAAAGCTTAAAAAAGTAGACTAATTTTGGGTCTCAGAAGGCACATAGTAACTTAGGAGACACATATTTTCAGCAGGAAATTACCAAAGTGCATCTTTCTAAGCAGAGAAGAAAAAAATAGGAAGAAAAACCTCTCTTCTATTTAAATTCTATTATCTGTCAGAGTAACAATGTACCAAAATCCAATGAGCCTTGACTTTCAAAACCGCACCCTGAGTCTCCTCACTCTGTTTATAACGTAATACAATAAACCTGGGCTGACCAAGCCTTTGAAAAAAATTCTAGCCATACCCTCAGGGTATGAATCAATAGATTCTCCTTTAAGATCCGGTTTATCTATACAAAAATGATAATGTCAGTGTTAATCCAAGTCACAATCACTTGGAGTTAGAAACACACACACACACACACACACACACACACACACACACACAGACTCAACAACCCACACTCAAACATGGTCATTTCCTCTCGGTGGAGTGAGGGTATTTGTTGTTCATGGGGGACAGCATAACTTCTAGCCATAAAATAAAAACAGTCCAGTATTCTTAGTTGGGAGGAGTTATTTATCAATAACTTCCTAAGTATGATACACAGAAGAATAAAACATTGAAACAGTATGGCCTTCAAGGTAATGTTTTTGTTTTACATAGGCTGTTAAGAACACAATCAGTTTTATCATCAGGAAAAGCTTTTTTTCTATTTCTATGGAGAAAAATAACCTCCCACAGGCTGTTAAACACATTTAATCAAAGAGGTACGAATTGTATTGCTTATATTTATGGCGTATCACTTGGAACTTTTGATGAAGTGTCATTCTTCTAACATTATCACAGAATCCTGGCTTATGATGAGAACAGAGATGCTAATCAAGAGGACTTACTTAGTGATTATATTTTTATTTAAAATTTTAAATGCGAGCATTGTTATTTTGGGAAACACTCCAATCATAATTTCTCCACATATGTTTAGCTAAAGCAGTTCAATTAACTCTTTGTTATCTGAGCAACCTAGATTTGTTGCCCTTTTTGCAGCAAAGTTTCATGGGTAGACATATTTTAGAACACAATGTTTAATGTTGTAATGGTCAAGCGTGTACACACACACACACACACACATACACACACACACACCATTGGTTCTGTTTCTCAGGAAAACCCTGACTTATTAAAATATATAGAGAGATAGATTAAATATGGATATAGATGTAGATATGTATCTATATACATGGAAAACCTGTAAATATCTTGATACCTCCTTGAATTATAGTCTTCTTTCAATTCAGTTCAACAAATGTGTATAGTTTGCTTATGAACCAAATATTGAAACCCTGTGCTAGGCACCTGTAGAGATATAAAAATTAATACATAATTCCCTTACCTCAGTGGGCTCATCATCTAGAAGAAAAGAGAAAAATGAACCCACAACAATTTTTAATGCAAGAAGGACCATTGTAAATTTTTAACCAAGTTTCAAAGCAAAAGCCATAAAATGACAGAGGCGAGAATAATTAATTTTCACCAATTTTATGTGAGTAGGATTTTAATTTTATGTGAGTAGGATTTCAATATATTATGCAACTCAATACACTAAAATTTATTTTTGCTTCAGTGCTCAAAATAAAATGAAATAAATGTTATATAATGTGCTCAAAAGACAATATTGAGCTGATCTTGGTGGAACTGAACTATGTCTTAGAAATGAAGTTACATAGCACCAAAATACATTTCTCTCCTGGTCACACAACCAATCTATATTTCTCAGCTTTCTTCTGTAAATTCTATTGTTACTTCTGTATATTCTATTGTTTCAAACAATAGAATATAGGCAAAAGAGAAATACATTTTTTCTAGACTTAGCCCCCAAACCTTTTGCAGGCAATACTGTTCACTTTTTTCTCTCATTTATTAGCCATATTCAAGAAATGTAGTGGTGATTCTGGGGTTACAGGGAAGCAAGGGTGTCACTCAAAAGAAAGAGCCAGGGTACTCAATGATTGGGTGGACAAGAGCCCTTTTCTTACTAATACACATTGGACTGTAATGTGAACATGAAATAAACTTTAAATCACTGCAATTTTGGATTATTAAAGAACTTACCCTACTTCCATTGATAGAGAAATTAGTATTTTGACATGCAATAATTTCATAACAAAACTTAGATTATGTGGTGTTTGTTTAGCAGGAATGAAATTCATTTCAGAGGCAAGAAATACATATTATACAATGTCATAACATTAACAAGAAGTTAAAGTGGAAAAACTGACAGAATTAAAGGAAGAAGCAGTGAGACCCACACCATAGTTAAATTTTAAACCCTTTTCTCAGTAATTAAAAAAACAAATAAACAAAAATAAGAAAAATTTAAAATATCTAAACACTTTTAAACAACTAGAGGTAGCTGAGATTTATAAAACATTATGCCCCCAAAATTTAAGAATATTCTTTTCAAGCAAACAAAAATGTTCACGAAGACCATATACTGTGCCATAAAACAAATCTCAAAAAGTTTTTAAAGAATTAAAATCATCCAGAATATATTCTTGAATCATTATTAAATTATAAGTCAAAACCTATAAAATATCTAGAAAATCCTCAAATATTTATAAATTAAGCAATATTCTTCTAAATATCTATTAGTCAAAGAATAAATTACAAAGGAAATTAGAAAATATTTCAACCTGAATCACAAAAGCACAGTGTATTAAAATTTTGAGAATGCAACTAAAGACTTTGCAGGAAAATTTTCACCTTTAATTACCTATATTAGAAAAGAAAAATGTTTAAGATTAATTATCTAAACTTATGTCTCAAGAAGAAAAAAGTATGAGGAAATAATAAAGATAACAGGGTCACACAAGTTGGTTCTCTGAAAAAGATTAATAAAACTAATAAATTCTAAGAAAGAAAGAAGAAGAATATACGTATTATCAAATTGACAAATAAATTATAGATTATAAACATAGATCCTACAGTTATTTTTAAAAATAAGGGTATAATATGACCAACTATGTGACAGTAGATGGAAGAATTTAGATAAAATGAAAACATTTTCTTGAAAACTTCAACTTACCAAAACTGACACAAGAAAAAACTAAAAGTGTGAATGGTCATTATACTTTTTCAAAAAGAATTTGTAATTTAAAAATTTTTACAAAAGAATCTTCATGTTCAGATGGCTTTATTGTTGAGTGCTGTCAAATATTTCAAAAGCTACTAATCTTGCATAAACCTTTGCAGGCAATATAAAAGGAGAGAACACTTCCCATTTCATTTTATTTATATCAAAACATAACAAAAATATTTTTTTAAAAAAATAATAGCCCACTACCCTGTATATATGTTGGGAAATATTAAGAAAGTGGTTCCAGCATTACAGAAAAAAGATAATTATTGTCAAGTATATTAATTAAGGTCCCTTAGAGAAACTGAACCAATAGTACAATCATGTGTGTATTATACATTAAACATTAAAATATCAAAACACATTAAAAGAAACTTTTAAAAAAAAATACATTGTTTTCGGGAAGAATTCATATTAAAAATTATACAGAACTGAACCCAAATAACATCACTAAATACCAAACTTATGAGATATAGCTGAAACAATGATAAAAGGAACACACATAGCATTAAATGCACACATAAGAAGAAAAACAAAAATTAAGTAAACTAAGCATCCTACTCAACAAAAAGATTTTTAAAATTCAGTAGAAATGTAATATAAAATATCTATATGAGAAAACTATTTAAAGTTTTATATACTAACTATAAAATAAAAAACAAAATATTTTAAAATACTATTTAAAAAAGCAAAAAAAAAAAAGTAAGACATGCCCATAATCAAGATATTAACACTGTATAAATTTATTGAAGGACAAAAAGAAAAAAAAATTGCTTTACCATTTATTAGGTAAGACATATATTGTTTTAAAATATGTGTATTATAATTTAAATAACCAGTGTGCTCTTTTCAGACATTTTAGTGAGCTGAGCAATGAAAATTTAAGTTTAAATATTTTATCACCCCAGAAGTCACCCCGATCCCAAAATTAACTAAGTGGTTCTCTCTGTGCTCAAGCTGCACTTTTGTTTACTTTTATTTCTACATAGGTCCTATTGTTTTGATATTTTTATTTATGTGCTTACTTTCTACATTTGACCATAAGTTCTATAAAGGGAAAAACTGTCATAGTCCTCTTTATAAGCTCAGTGTCTACCACTGAGCCTCTATTATCAAAAGTACTCTATGAATGTTTATTTGTTGAGGATGTTACAAATTGTAGATGGTATAAATTCTAATGAAAAGAACAATGGGCTAGGAGTTAGAGAAGCTATGTTCTAGTTCCAAATCTACTTCTAAATATCTGAGTGATTTTAAGATATCTATACATCTCTGAGCCCCAGCATCTTTATTCATAAGATGGAGCTGAGAATTCTTAACTTACCAATTTCAAGTGATGCTTAAAACAAATGTTAAATATAAAAGCAACTGAAATACATAGATATAAATTTCCAACAGTTTATAAATTACATGAGCAAACAACTAAGAAGTTAGATAATAACTCCCAAAATACTACCTAGTCTAAACTTTTCTCAATTACATTTGAGAAGGAATTTATTTATTTATATATATATTCCCATTCTTTATTCTCTTCTTACAATGTGATGTTGACATAACTTCATAGAAAGTTTACCTTGAGCTTGAGTGCATTGTTCTAACTGTATTAACCAATAAAATGTGATGGAGACCCTGCATAACTTTCATAGGTCATAAAAATCTATATCTCTCAAGACACTTACCATTAAAATTCAGCCACCTTGTTGTGAACAAGCTGATGTCATATATTCATCCTCGCTAGTTTCTTAGCCCAAAGCTGGCATCAATTACTATGAGAAAATGACCCTTCACATGATTCCAGGCCCCAGTCTTCAAATATTCCATCTGAGGTCACACACTATGGAACAAAGATATTCCCACTGAACTCTATCTAAAGTCCTGACCAAAAGAAAGCATTAGAGATAATAAATTGTTATTATTTTTCAGGAACTTAGTTTTGGGTAGTTATACAACAAAAGATCACTAACACAACTTGATTTCCACAAATACTTCAAAACACTTCATAAGATACAGCAGCTTCTGCTTCTTCCCCTATTAGCATATGTGATATCTTTAACAGGATTTATAAGGCAGAGCTGACAGACCTCTGTAGAGAAGATACCTATGATAGAAATTATAATTTCAAAAGAATGCTTGAAATTAGATTTTCTGAATTGGGCAGGAATAGGACAGAGAAAAACAAGCTAATGAGAAACTTTGTCTTGGAAAATACGAAGCTGGTAATACACCTTCAAGCCTGCCTTCCCATGGCAACTTTTTGTTTGAGCATAAGCATGAAATATTTAGAATTGCTAGAACTCCACTAGGAAGGCTTTCATCCCTGCAAAAGAGTTTGTAGCCAGAAGCTGCCTGCTGGCACTGCATGCAGGAACATACCGTTTGTTCAATGCCAGAGTTTACTCTTTGAATGACTGACATACTCTATTCTATCTCCAAAGGCTCCTTTGCCTTTATGACTGACACCTCCCAGGAAAGAAGGGTTGTAATTGCCTCTTATTTAGAAACTGGGGGCTGTTGGAGGGTTTTTGCTTTGGAGTGCCACAGACCTTTCACTCGGTAAGCATCACAGACTCCATGAGAACATTTCAGCTCAGTGGGAGAGACAAAGACAATGGAAATTTAAAAATTTGTGGGGTTGGTGAGTTTCTTTTCAGTCTCCAAAAGTTGTCATTTTATTTTACCCAGTTATAGAAACTTATTTTAAATCTGTCACATTTCATAACACGTTTATTTAAAAAAAAATCCCTGGTATGATCTTATCCCACCCACATTCCCTTCAGAGAATATCAAAAATGAAAAATCAGCAATGTCACATTCCACCCAAGCACAAGCTCTGCTGCTGACAAGAGAACCATGTACTCCTCGTTTCCAGGGAAATAGAGGTGGAGTCACATGGAGTATGTGACATAGTTTGAAATGGTCTGAGTTAAGCGTTTGTCAATTTAGCTGTTTTTTCAGGTGAATGAAAAGTGTCACTAAGAGGCAGGAAAACTGAAGATTCTGTTTAATGAAAGATTTTTACAGAGAAAAACATTACATATGTAAAATAGTTAGACCTAGTCATGACAGAATGGACAATATTACAGATCAATGATACTCAAACTGTCTACGAACTTTTTTTGTAGACCGGTGCCATATTATCAGAAGGTAAATATGTGATATATATTAGGCACTCTGAAATATTGAAGATAGGTTGTAGATACCTATTGCTACTTCTGAGGAATCTTTAGATCATGAAAAATCCAGGTAAAAAGCAATCAATCTAGAAGAGTCCAGGGACATGTTCCTCCCCATACATAAAAAAAAATTCAAAGTTCCAACAAGTTAAGAGGCTACTTTGATGAATCCTCTCAAGGTCTCTGAAAATATAAAAACACCAAAGTTTCTTGAGTAAGTCAGTTGACACATTAAAATCCTTGTAGAATACAAAAACAGAAATAAAGAGAGACAGAATACTTGTGTTTAAGAAAACCCTAGCAATATAGTTGCTAACAGCATACTCTATATCCAGACAGCCTATATTTAGTAAATGTATGCCTTTGCACAAGTTATATAATCTTAATTTCTCTGCAAAATGGGCATCACAATAATTACCTGCCTCTGGTCATTTAGGGAAACTTTAAGATGATATACAGAATACAGGTAAAGAACTCATAATAGTGGATGTTAATAGTCAATAAGCAGTAGTTTTGTAAAATCCCATCCCACATTCCTCATAGGAACTAATTTTTACTGAATTCCTGTTGGTAAAATTGTAAAACTTGGAAAAGCATTGCTTTAGGTCACACAGAAGTGAAACTGAGACTCAAACTTAGGCAGATGACTATAGAAATTACATCTATAAAATGTTATATTTACACATGGAATTTTATTTCACTTAAGCTTACATTGAATAACACTCTGAAGTATTCCTTTTGCAATGAGGAAACTGAGGCCCAAAGGAATATGAAACTTGCTTACGGCCACAGAGCAATGTTAAGGATGAAAGAAGTCTTTCAACCCAGGATTTTTCACCCTATCCTCTTTTCACAGTCTTCTTTTCTAAGTCAGATTTAGTTTGTGCTGAATTATCACCTTCACTTCTTTACTCATACTGTACATTTTCCTCACCACCCTACCATCAAGAAATCTCAGCCATTATGAATGTCACCTTGTCTAAGGGCTTTCTCTTTGAAAAGTTGCTCTTCCTGCCATTAATCTCTCACTTTTTAAATCTTCTATTATATTTACTGCCCATAGCCCTGTTATTCAAAGGGTGTTCCACGCACCAGCATCACCTGTGAGCTAGTTAGAAAAAGTAGAATGACTAGAGTCCACATTTTAACTAGGCTTCTGGATGACACAGGCATTTTTTTGTTTGAGGGGAGCTTCTTAGCAGCAACATAATTGGCATTTCATGCTAGGTTCTTTGTATTAGGCAGGCCATCTTGTGCATTGTAGGATGTTGGCAGCATTCCTGGTCTTGACTCACTAGATGCCAGAGGCATACCCTCTCACATATGGTCTCCCCCTCTACTCCAACCTCCACTCCTCTCCATAATGACAACAAAATGTCTCCAAATATCACCTGCAGGGAGTGCAAATCAACCCCAGTTGAGAATCACTAGTCTATATGAAACAATTCTGTCCTCAAGCATATGTTGCCTATATTCTTTACTGTAGTTTTAGAGTAGCAAATTTATGTCTTCAGTACTTGATTATAGATGCTCTATCTCTTTCTTCTACATACCTTGTATTGAATACCATACTAGTTGCCTACATTAGCCATCTTTATACTGTTCCCTTCTCCCCTATTCTACTCACTTGTGACCTTTGAGTTAAACCCTCAAATAAATGACTTCCATACAAGCCATTGTGTCAAGCTCTGCTTTCAAGAAGACACAAGTTAAGTCACTCCTACATAATTGAGAAGAATGTAGGTATTATGATCAATGAATCTATCTCAATTAACTGAGTAAGCAAAATATCATTAAAGAATCCATGCTCAAGGAGTTTGGAGAAACATGGTAGAGTGAGAGATGTCCCTAGATCTCTCCCCTTGAAACAACAATAAGCTGAACATATGAAACTCAACAACAAAAAAAATCACCCAAACTACACACCAGCATGTCTGACTGTGGGATCTGAGCATAAAAGCTACCGCAGGGCAGAACTCCAGGTGTCAGGCTGTGGCCTAGGAAAAGTAAGTGGCTGCTTCTTACAGCCACCAGGGCTCACTGTGGGAAGATGGGGAGGGAAGAAAGGGTGACAAAGTCCCTGAATGGCCCTGGCTGGAAGTGCTGTGAGCTTCACATGGCCTACAACAGAGCCCAGTCATCAGAACAGAAAGGAGAGAAGCAAGATGACAGAAAAATAACAGCTGATTTTTAGCAACTAGCAATTACAAAAACAAGGCTGAGCTGCAGCAGCAAACCCCCACTGAGAGTGCCTGTACCCCCATATTCTACGAGACTGAACACCATGGAGTATCAGGGAATCTGAGAAAACACTACTGAAACTGTCGCTAACACTGACAGGGACTGGGACTGAGGGTAGTGAGTGCAATTACACACCTATAAAAATAAAGCTATTATTAAGGCTGTATATAATGGAGGGATACAAGAGGCTTAGACACCACATACTAGAAATCAAAAGAAAAGTACCTTCGTTGTAACAGGCTAAAGAAAGACCTTTATATAATAAATCTTCTTTCCAGGAGGCAGGCGTTGTGGCTCGGGGAGCAGAATACACTTCCATTAATGCTCAGGCAGGGAAATAGTCCATTAAACACTATGAACAACAAAGGTGACAAGGCATCTCGGAAAAAAAAAAAAGAGAAAAATCTCCAGAAAAGAAGCTTACAGACATAGAAATATGCAACTTAAATGACAGAGAATTCAGGATGGTACTTCTAAAAATACTTGGTGATATCCGATAGGAGTCATATTAACAATTTCAGGAAATGAAAAAACAACTAGATGATGAGCAGAATGAGTTTTTAGCATAGAGATTGAAGCCAGCAAAAATAACAGAATAGATCTTCTGGAAATAAAAAAAAAACACACTACAGGAATTGAAATAGCAAACTTGAGAAACAGGGTCAATCAAATGGAAAAAAAGGATCAATGATATTGAAGACAGAAATCTAGAAATAAATCAGAAGAAAGAAGAGAGAAATCAAAGAATGAAAAATAATGGAGAAGTTTAAGAACTAGCTGATACCATCAGGAGAGGAAACATAAGAATAATGGGAATTATTGAAGGCAAGAGAAACAAGAAGGGACTAGAAAACATTTTCAGACAAATAGTTGATGAGATTGTCCCAAATCTAGGAATGAGCTGGAGCTTGGAATTCAAGAAGTCAAAAGAACACCCAATTATCTCAACCTGAAAAGGCCTTCACCAAGACACAGTATATTGAAGTTATCAAAAATCAGTGACAAAGACAGAATTCTCAGGGCAGTCAGGGAGAAGAAAATGGTAACTTATAAAGAAAAACCCATTAGATTTTTGTCAGACTTCTCAATACAAACCTTACAAGACAGAAAAAGGGGAATAAAATATTCAAAATATTAAGTCAAAGGAACTACCAGACTAAGATAATGTAACCAGCAAAGCTGGTTACATGACCTTTTCAGACATACAAATTGAGAGAATTCTCCACTACAAGGCCTGCACTACAAGAAGTACTGAAAAGGGTCAGTTCAGCTAAAACAAATTTAAAAAAAATACATAATTAGAAATAAAATGACTATCAGGCAGATAGAAGCAGAGTACAATTTTTATTAAGAACAGGGCATTATAAGCTTAAATACTAAGAGAATTGCTATAATAACTACTATATCAAGATAGTAATGAACTTTCAACATATATAAAAACAAATTGAAACAATGAAAAGAGGAGGATTCAAAGATCCAAATTCGCAAAGGAGAATAGTGATAAGACATCTGCAGAAGAATATAGATGACTATACAGTATATACATAACTAATATGTATACAGTATATATATAACTAATATATATAACTAATATATATTTGTAATGGGAACCACACACAGAAGATTCAGAACTAAAGTATATAATATAAAACAAGAAGAAACAGAGAGAAACCCCACAGAAAAGAACCAAAATAAAGAAAACAAAAACAAAAGAACAACGAAGCAATAGAAATGCCAAGCTACCAGAAAGCAAAAGATAAAATAGCTATAAGAAGACCTCATATTTCAATAATCACCCTAAATGTAAATGGACTCAACTCACCAATGAAAAGGCAAAGAGTTGCAGAATGGACTAAAAAACAAAACTCAACCATATGCTGCCTCCGGGAGACACATCTTAGTTCCAAAGACAAATATAGACTCAAAGTGAAAAAGTGGAAAATGATATTTCTAGCAAATGGCATTTAGAGAAAAGTGGGTTGTAGTGGTACTAATATCAGATGAAATAGACTGCAAAATAAAATAGTAAAGAAAGATACTAAGGGACACTTCATAATGCTAAAGGGAATCATGAACCATGAAGATATAACACATTAATATCCATGCTTCAAATCAGGGAACCCCAAAATATGTAAAGCAATTACTAACAGAACTCAAGGAAGAAACAGACCAAAACACTGTCATAGTAGGGGACCAAAATACACTACTGTCAGATATAGACAGATAATCCAAATAGAAAATCCATGAGGCAATCACATCCTTCGATGAAATATTAGACCAACTGGACATAATTTTCATTTATAGATCTTTCCATCTCAAGACAGCTGCATATACATTCTCAAGAATCAGCCAAATGCTGGGACACAAATAGCCTCAACAAATATAAGAAGAATTAAATTATACCAACCATATTGTCTGATCATAATGATTTGAAACTAGATATCAACTGCAAAAAGAAAGCAGGAAGAATCACAAATACATGGAAATTAAACAACATGCTACTGAAGAATAATTGGGTCAGGAAAGAAATAAAAAGAAAGATCAAGAATTACATAGAAATAAATGATAATAATAGTACTACATACCAAAACTTTGGGACACAGCAAAAGCAGTCATTAGAAGAAAGTTCATATCATTACAGGCCTATCTCCAAAAACGAGAACAAACCCACATAAACAACTTAATGTTTTATCTTTAAAAATTAGAAAAAGAAGAACAAATGAAGCCTAAAGTCAGCAGAGGAAAGAAGTAATCAAAATTAGAGCAGAAACAAATGAAACTGAACATAACAAAAAAAATAGAAAAAATAAATGCAACAAAGAGCTGATTCTCTGAGAAGCTTAATAAAATTGACAAAGCCACAGCTAGACTCACTAAAGAAAAAAGAGAAAGGACACAAATAAACAAAATCAGGGATGAAAGAAGGGAAATTACTATTGATATTCCAGAAATACAAAGGATCATGCAAGATTACTATGAAAAAGTATGTAACACCAAAATTAATAACCTAGAAGAAATGAACCAGTACTTGGAAGAATACATCCTTCCTAGACTGAATCAAGAAGAATTGGAAAATCTAAATAGACCAATCAGCAATATGGAAAGTGAAGCAGTCATTAAAACCTACCAAAAAGTAAAAGTCCAGGACCAGATGGCTTCACCAGTATATTCTACCAAGTATTCAAAGATTTAATACCTATTCTCCTCAAAACCTTCCAAAAATCAAAGAGAAGGCAAGACTTCCCAACTCATTTTATGAAAGCCAATATTACCCTCATACCAAAACCTGGTAAAGGTAACACAAACAAAGAAAACTACAGACCAATATCTTTCATGAACACAGATGCAAAAATCCTAAATAAGATCATAGTGAATCAAATACAGCAACATATTAAAAATATTATACACCACAATCAAGTGGGTTTCATCCCAGAGGCACAGGAATGTTTCAACATATGCAAAGCAATTCATGAGATATACTACATAAACAAACTAAAACATAAAATCATATGATCCCATCACTAGATGCAGAAAAAGCCTTCAACAAGATACAGCATCCACTTATAATCAAAACAATTAACAAAATCAGTATAGAAGGAAAATACCTTAACATAATAAAGGCCATATATGACAAACCCTCAGCCAACAAATCTAAAAATCTTCCCTTTAAGATCAGGAACAAGGCAAGTCTGTCCACTATCACCACTGTTATTCAATATAACATTGGAGGTCCTAGCGAGTGCAATCAGGCAAGAAAGATATAAAAGGTATCCAAATAGGAAATGAAGAAGTCAAACTGTCACTACTTGTAGATGACATGATTCTCTATATAGAAAACCCTAAAGACTTTACACAAGCACTACTAGAAATATTAAGCAAATACAGTAAATTTTCTGGATACAAAAATCAATGTTCAAAAATTCATAGCATTCCTATACTCTAATAACTCTAATAAGTGTCAGAAAAAGAGGTGGAAAAAATAATTCCTTTTGCAATTGCAACAGAAAGAATAAAATACCTAAGAGTAAATATAAGAAAATATGTGAAGAACCTATATAATGAAAACTATAAGACCCCATTAAAGAAATCAAAGAACATACAAAAAAGTGGAAAGATATTCCATGTTTTTGAATTGGAAGAATCAACATAGTTAAAATGACCATATTACCTAAAGCATTATATATAGATTTAATTCAATCCCCATCAAAATCCCATTGGCATTTTTAAAGAAATGAAACAAAAAGTCATCAGATTTGTATGGAAGCTCTAATAGATCCCAAATTGCCAAAGTCATCCTGAGAAAAATTATGAGGCTGGAGGCATCACCCTGCCAAACTTCAAATTATACTACAAAGCTACAGTAATCAAAATGGCAGGGTATTGGTAGTAAAACAGACACATGGACCAGTGGAACAGAATTGAGGGTCCAAAAGTAAACCCCTATTTATATGGGTAAATAATTTTCAACAAAAAAAAGCCAAATACATATAACGGAGACAGGAAAGCCTCTTCAAGAAATGCTGCTGGGAAAACTGGAAGGCAACCTGTAAAAGAATGAAACTAGACAGTTATCTATCACTACACAACAAAATTAACTCAAAATGCATTAAAGACTTGAATATAAGACCTGAAACAACAAAATGCATAGAAGAAAACATAGGAGCCTGAGAAGCCTCCTCTTGCTGGCTTCTTAAGACTCCAATCCTCAGTTTCTGAGAATCAAGGAATTCATTGCATCCAAGCTCTCTATCATAGAATTTTGCTCTATCAGACAGTCCTCTTGGGCAGGGTCCTTTTTTCAATAAACTCTAGCTAACTCACCTACCCACTTAGCCTGTGAAATTACTCATAGGTATCACAAGTCCAATTGGCACCTATGGCAGCCCTCTTTATTTTTTGCTTTGCTCCTTCAAGCTGAAACTCCAAGTACCTCTAACTCATCTAGATCTGAAAAAGATCCTTCCCCTTTTTCTCACTGATAGAGTGGATGAGAGAAATATAAAGTTCAAAGACGAGTATGGTCAAGAAAATGCTCCCTCACCCTATTATTTCATTTCTCTTCCAAGTCTCAGATCCTACTTTTTAACAGCTTGCTCCTAGCATAATAGCTTTCATTGACAAATCTGGTGTAGGTTCATGGTAACCTGATTTAGAATATTGGACACTTGGCTTCTGTTGTAACAATTCAGACCTTTGGATCTCAACTTAAAGAGATCAGAAAGTTCTGTTCGAATACCCTACCATACTAAGTTGTTTTCAGATTGTACAGCACTTTCTATATTTTCCTTTCTTCTTACTTTTATTACTTTGTCCTCAACTCAAAATCTTTAAAGCATTCTCAAAGATATATCTCAAAGGAATTTTCAAAATACATTCTCATTCTACTTACAAATTGGGGAGAGCACTTTTTTAAAAAGCCCTTAAGCCTTTATATGGTATTCATGCTCTCCCTTATAGTCCAGTGATTTCTAGGAGTCTGATGATTTGTAAAATTATTTTACCTTTTTATGAATTGTAAGCTTCTGGAAGAAAAAAAAATTGTTTCTTTGCTTTTATCTTTGTAAAAACTGCAGCTCACCGAGCCATATGCTCAAAACATTTTTAAAAATTTCTATAAAGTTCAGCTTACTCTAACACCTACCATAAGGCCCAGAAATTCTATTCCTATGAAAATGAAGACACATATTCACACAAAGAGCTGAATCTGAATGTTCATAACAGCATTATTCACAATGCCTAAAATTAGGGATAACCCAAATGTTCATCAAATTGTGAATGTATGACCAAAACATAATGTATTCATGTAATGATAAAATCATGAAAAGCACTAATACGTGCTGTAACACAAATGAACCTCATACAGATTAAGCTAAGTGAAGGAAGCCAGACACAAAATTTAACATATTAGATGATTCTACTTATTTTAAATGTTCAGAAAAGCCAAATCTCTAGAGATATAAAATAGATTGGTGGTCACCTGGGCTGAGATGGAATGGAAAATAACTTTAAATGGGCATGAGAGATCTTATAGGAGTGATAAAAATATTCTACAGTTCTGTAAATTTACTAAAAATCATTGAATCATACATTTACAATGGGTGGATTTCATGGTACATAAATTATGGCTCAATAAAGTTTTTAAAAAAATGCTGCTTGCTTGGTGGAATTTGGGACTTTTTTTCTTTGATACCAGCTTCTCATAGGTGTTAATTCTGCTGAAGCTTTGAACAGTTCAAAATAAGAGAGAACAGGCCCTCTGGGCCTATGCCTTGCTCACAGAGTCATAAACAAACATATTGCTTCCATATCAAAAGCCAAGATTCTTGAAATTTCATGCGAGGTCAGATCACAGTTAGATTGCGTGCATCTGTAAAGTACCAATGGTTTTCTGGCAGTGAAAAGAGCTGATGGTTTCCCCAAGTGTCTAGCTTAATAACAAGTGACTTGGGCACTGAGCATTAAAATTTCTTTATAACATCAAATTTTTGTCTTTCTGGGATTTTAAACACAAAATAGATCGTCCTAGCAAAGTAATTCATAAATCAATCAGCTTCATGAGTATAAAATGAAAAATGTAGGGTCAAAGTTTTTCTCTAAATATTTAAAATAAAATCATGGTTTAGGAATAATCTATACTTTAGTCAATGGTAAATATATATTTCATGTAAAGGAATAGATACAATTAATTTATCACTAGAGATTTGAAACTTCTATGCAAGACTGAAGTGTTTTTTTAAGTAACTATAACATTTCTAATTATTTTAATTTATATTTTAAAACACATAGGCTATTTCCATTGTTAGGTTATCATCTATAGAAATCCATCTAAATGAAATGAGTGAATTGTGATTTGGTCTCCAAAAACTTTTCTCTAAGCATCTACTTAAGAGCTTAAATTATAAGAGTAGTGGTTTGTACTTCAAAATTTCCAGCGCTTAAATCACTTGTATAGCAACAATAAATAAATATACCTTAAAAATTGATAATATTTAAAAGCACAAATAAGTAGTTATTATAATAACTACAATATGGAGCAATGATGATATACTTAACACAATAATAAAATGCATTAAAACCCTCAAACATCCATAGCCCCTTTCACTTCATGGCCAGTTATGTTAAAATCACAGTAATTGTAGGTTTAATGTTTTGTACCTCTAGAAGGCATCAGAATTTAAACTCAGGCCAGTTAATTCCAAGAAAAAGAATGTATATCAGGAATATCTAAGAGGAAGTAAATCTTCCTCTTTAACTATACTAATAACAAGGAAACAACAACCAATAGCCAGTCCACCCAGACATTAATTCACTTGCCTGACACTGTACTAAGCATGGTGATACAACAGCCACTGTCTTCATGAGGCTTACATTGCAGTAGAGGGAACACACAAATAAATAAAAATAATCACAAATGAAAATGCTATTTAAAAAACTATATACTAGAAATAACAAGGATAGGTGGTGATAGTAATGGAGTAATGGTGGTGGGAACTGATTTTACATAGCGGAATATTAGCAGTTGGGGTGTGTCTGTGCAAAAGGGATTCAGAGAGTTTCCCAGACAGAGAAAGACAGAGGCAGGATCAGAGAACTTGAACTAAAATTCTGCTAGAGAAAATAGTGAGAGGATAAATGAGACAACTTAGGTTAAAGAGTTTTAAAAGGAATTTGGATTGTATTCTAAGTCAAAAAATGACAATATGATTTATATCCTGAGAATATTTTTCTGTTGAGTTGAGAATGAATACATAATTAGAGTTAGAATTGACAGATTTTGCTGATAAATTGAATTCTGTGGATGAAAGAAAGAGAAGAATAGAACAGTGCGCTTCACTTCGATCCCCTTGGATCCTTTTCAACAATTTTGTGTGCACCTCCTGCCTCCTCTTTTTTGTACGTCTGCTTCCAACAGCCAGTACCTGAGATTTTTTGAAGAACTGCTCTCGAGTTATTGAAGACCATTTGACTAACAGACATAGAAAGAAGGCTCAGAGCCCATGGAATGTACATGCCCCTGGAAAAGTCTTTAACCAATGATTGATGATTTTAGGAATATAAAAACTCCAACTCCCTTTCTAGAGTCAAGACAACCATGAGCCTTAAATTACAGTCGTGAGTTTCCTTGAGAGAGATTCTGTGGCACCTTTGCCTGACATCTCATTCTTACTGGATATCTTCTCCTATTTTTCCTATTTTCCCAACTCCCTTACCGGGTTCTCCTGTGAGCCTTTCCTTAATAAATAGCTTACAAGAAAACTTGTCTTGGGATATACTTCCAGGATACCTAAACCAAGACAAGGAGTCAATTATTCATGGGTTTATAACTTGAGCAACTTCACGGATGGAACCAGGTTGGAGGGTGGGAGCAGGTGGAAAGGGAAGGATGATAATCAATAGTAGTGTTTTAGATGATCAACCATGGTAACATTAAATCTGTTATCTCAAACTCCTTTTCACTGTGATTTTACACTTTTAACCCTCCTTCTCAATTCTATTAGCCTGATAAAACCCTAACCCTAGATAAATCCTACTTTCTGCCTATTTATACTTGCACTTGCACAGGTGATTATAACTAAAGAGAAATACATGATTATGGCCAATTGATATCAAAGTTTATGACCACTGATCTCAAGAAGGCCTTTCCTTAGGTCAAGAAATGCTAATATTATTCCATGTCCCATTATTTATCCCAAAATCTTAGAAGACCATTTCACATTTACTCCTTTATTCTGAAATCTCTAACACTTTCTTCCCTACTCACATTTTTATAACATTGCTTACTATTTCACTAAGAAGCCACAGGTAGTCAGAAGAGAACTTTCTTATGGTCCTATCTCAGGGCATTTGCATTTGTTGTTCCTTCATCTGAAACTTGTCACCCAAGCATCTGCATGTGTCATTCCCTTACTTCTTTCATGTCTTGAATGTCATCACATCCTTGAGACCTTCTTTCCTGATTGCCCTATATAGTAAGTATCCCCATTATGTTGATTTATTTTGAGCCATAGTACTTATCACCATTTCTTATATTATATATTTCTTATTTTCCTTCTCCTTCCTCTTTGAGCTCTGAGTTTAATTGCTTTGTTTTGTTTATTTGTTTGGTTGGTTGGTTGTTTGGTTGATTGGTTTTCACTGCATTGTCTTCAACACCTAGAAAAGTACCTGACACAAAGTGAGTTCTCAGGCATTATCAGCTGAATGAATGAATGAAGCTACTTTGTAATCTACAAAGCTACTTTGTAATCCAAGTCTCAAACCAAAGAATCAAATGTGCAATTATATTTTCATAGCAGCTAGGCATTCTTATTATTCAAGCACGTTATGCTTATTGATGTAATTAATTTAAATTTGAGTATTTTATTTTTAATTCAATTTGATAAATTGTATTGGGCTTTCAAATTTCAAGTATATATCCAATTTTTATTGAATGAAACAATTATGTAATGAATCATCAATTACTGAAATGTTGGCTCACAAAATTCAAAACAGCAAACTACAGATTTTCTATCAACAACTTTTTAGCCAAATGCATATCATTTTGAAAAACTAGGGAGATTTTCTAACAAGGAAAATAAGTATATTTCATTTAGTACCAAATATGGCTTCTATAATTACAAAGCAACGATTTTTTTTTAGGTCTGCATAACACAGCTAAAGGCATCTCACACGGCTAATCTTGGCTCTGTAGTATTCAGCATTAAAGAGTTCCTTATTCCTCTTTAAGCATGAAAATTTATACACTTACAGATATGCAAAGATACACCAAATCTAGTATTGATTCTTTTTGGCAGAATAGCAGAAGGAAAGAAAGGCTCAAATTATTACCACAGGCATATAAAACACTTTGAGTATTTGGCTGTAAAGTACTCAGTTTAGGTACTCCATGATCCCTGTGTGGAATATGAGACTTAATTGATTATTTGGAAGAGTGTTGTGGAGAATAGATAAATGATTTTCCATATTGGCTTCAGCTTGCCTTAATAAATTATCAGTTTAAAAACACAAATGAAAAGAGCCAATCCGATTAAACAGATTGACTTGTTTCCGATCTGGGATGTTGACTTTACAGTTGAATTACAAGAGGAAATGCACAGGTGTTAGGGACCTGGCCAATAGATCCTAAAGCCAGTCAGTAGCAGAACTGGGTGAGAACATGGCCCAATTAACCCTTTCTATGCCCCAGTATTTCTTAATCACATTCTCCAAGTCTGCAAGGCGACCAGTGTGTGTCTTTAATCATTTTATGCCATAAGTCCTGTCCCACTGACCCCAGCTCACATTCTCCATGCATAGAGCCTTTCCTACCACCTCTCCTTTTCTGTAACAGTTATATTCGTCAGGGTTTGGCATATAGGCTCATGAAAGGACATCTTGAAGGGAATTAAAGCCCAGTGGCAGGTCTGTAAAATCTTTACCATTCAACTCAATAAGCATCATATTCTTCTTACCATGTGCAAAGGACTTCCTTATAATAACAACAGTTAACTTTTCTGACATGAATGAAGGCACTTACATCCTAGAAGGAGAAACAAAAAAAGAAAGCTCTAAAAGACATTGACTGCAATATGTATTGAAATTGGAATCGCAGCTCAGATGTTATAAATTGACCATCCAGTTAACAACCAAAATGTTTTTTTTCTATTCTTATCTCTTTAAGATTGGTAAATGATATTAGATACTTATGACAGAGATGGTTTCAAATATTTACATTTTAATCTTCTACATAAAGAAGTTAATTTTAATATTTTCTCCAAAGTAAGTGTCTGAAACATATTAGGTGGACATTGAATAAATATTTATTTAATAAATAAAATATTAAATATGTTACAGTATTGGGATTATTTGGGATTACTCCAAATATAGATGTTGATTTTAACTTTAAGAATAAATTTTATAATCATATAAATTTTTAATAAATTCTGAATTATAGGTTTCAAGGATTAATAGAAAGGAGGTACTAGGAATGGAACACAAGTTAATTACATCTCAGAGGGACATGTACTTGGCTGTTACTCAGTAAATCCAGTCCACACAAAACTCTGGAGAGAGTGCTTGGTATCACTTCCTGATTTTCTGGAAATGTCTGTTATTCAGAAGACTAGCAGGCGCTCTCTTCCCTCTGAAGTGCTTCAAGAATAGCCCTTCCTGAGCCTGCTATTCTGACAAGATCATTGCTGCCTCTGTAGCAAGACAGTATGCTACACAGAGAAGGGCAGAGTGTCAGGGCAAGACTGAAGAAATGATGAGCATAGAACATGAGTTTTCAGCTAAACCTTGCTTCTTGTTGTTTTTGCCGAAAAGTCACTAAGATTGAAACAAAGCTTGAGTAATGATGAAGTGGGAATCAATATTTTACCCTTAATGTATTTTGATTTAAAAATATCCAATCAAAACTTCCTAATTATATTCATTTTAGGTAATTGATGAGAAGAAGTGCATTAGCAAGTAAAGTTAGTAATTGAAAAAAGAAAGAGAAAGCAGAATCAGTTAAAAATTCAACCCCCTCTTTGTTTTCATACTGTGATTTTCAAATTTATATGACATTTATCGCTAAACCTTTACATTTAATGAACACCATTATATAGATAAAATTAATTTCATACATCAAGGATGCAATAATGAAGAGCTACATTTCAAACATGACTTTGAATTTACCTAAGGTAAATCCATTATTTTATCTTCCAATTACTATATAATTGACTTTTTACCGTGGAATAATTGATATCCACATAAAAGACTTTCCATTAACCAATTTTGGAAATAAAGCTACTGTAATACTTCTATACAGGATTTGATTTTCTAACTTAAAGGCCCTTTCAGCTGCAAAAAAAAAAAAAAAAAAAAGTCTTTGCTTTCAAAGCACCTCTGTTTCATGAACTGTGACAAAATGAAAGGTTTTTATGTGAACATTCTCTTGGTTAACTTTTACCTGATATAAGCTTCAATGATTACCTTGCTGAAAATTACATCAAATGTTTGCATTTGAGGAGTCACTTTACCCCTACAGATTCAAGGGGAGAGTGGGAGGAATTTAAGTTGGGAATTGAAGGATAGAGTAAGACTCACTGAGAAAACTCAGCATATTATCAGTAGAAATAGAAAATTGCTTTTCAACATTATTACAGAGACAACCTACAGATTCTTGAATCATCAGGAACACAAACTAAGGGGATCAATTCTGATTATGAGTCTAGTTATCACTACCAGTTAGAAGTAAGTACTTGCACATTTATTTTTATGCAATTGAGAACAGATTTTTTTTTCTTAAATATTGGAAAGGGTAGCTTACTATCAACCCACACAATCTAGGCTTGATGACTCTTAATCAAGTTCTCTCAGGACAGCATGGGCTGTCCAAGTCTTTTGGTGACTACTTCAAACGATAAGTGTCCTGAAGAAAGACAAGAATGGCAGTAGGGGGCGAATGGTCTTGTGTGTCATAATGGTGGCATTTGGCTTTAAACTGAGAGCAATTTCTTGAGACTATCTAGAGTGGACAACAGAGCCTGGTGAGCTTTGAGCTTATATTACAAAGCAAGGAGAAATATCTTCCTGCCCTGGTATGGCTTGAGTGTCATCAGGAGAGAGATGCAAGGCTATTTTCTAAGGTGCCACTGAAAAGATAGATACCTGGCCTTCCTGTTCTAAGCAAGAGCTCAAAATGAAAAGGAAAACAACTTCGGGTCTCATAATAAATTTGAGTTATGGTGCTATAGAGAAGCCGATATTTCCAGGAAGAGTTATAACAACAGCAAAAAGGGCCATTTGCTTCCAACTGTGAAAGAGTGACGGCCCACCAGGGTCTCCGAATGGCCCACCTACCTGCGGCTCTCAGCTTTTTGCACCAAACAGCAGCTTCTTGCCATTCTGTGTCACTTAACAAAAAAAGTGCAGTCTTGAAGAGGTTTCTTGGTGTAACATTAGCAGTTAATCAGATAATTGCTGAACCTCTTGCCAATTGCCTGCAGCCATTCACTGTTCTGAATAATAAGTGGATTATTAATTTCTTCATCCTGGCCCTGAGCCCCTGCTCCTGCTCCCTTTGCTGCTTCTTCATCCCCACCGGGTTAGCAGCCACATGCAGATGCTTGGGTTCTCTATTCTTCACGTAAACCAAAATTCAAATTGTTGCTTGTAGACCCCATAGGTAAATACCTTCCAGCATTTAAAATGTAGAGATTGTGGGCTTTCATGTTTTTCTTTAGTCTATTTTCAATCATTCCCAGGTTATCAGAACCAGACCACAATGAAAGAGGGCAGATAACATTTTTCATTTCTACAAAAATCATGTTTGTCTGGCACAAAATAGACAATCTGATGCTTGTAGTGTCTTTGTTGGAGGAAGTATGATTTCTTGTTCTACCCATGAATTTCTTAACTGAGCACCTATTAATTTTAAACATTGTCAAAGATGCTTCATGAGAAGCAAAGTAAAATATAGTGCCTGTGTATCACAGATAATTCTGTTGTATAGAGGGGAAAGACCCTTATATAATAACTAAAATATAAACAACAATGAGATTAATGCAAAAGAAAAGTTAAAATTTTTAAAGCTATGTTACAAGAAACTGAGAAGGAAGAATTGACAATCTGTTGAGACACTCAGCAAAATCATCATGCAGAAGAGGGTTGCATTTGCAGCCAGCAGAGAAGTATCCTGGCTATGAGCTGGGAAGGAGAGATGAGAAAGATGCTCTAGGAAGAGGGAAGAACTAGTATAAATGGAAACCTTTCCTTCATTCACTCATTGATTGGGTTCATTGTATGCGCCAAGCACTGTGCTGGTCTCTGAAGGAACAAGGTTTAATAAGACACAGTCACAAATCCATGGAGGAGACAGACAAATAAAAAAATTATTATAAGACTATGTGACTTATGTTCTAGGCAGAGAGTATTTCTGACTTGAGCATCGAGGAGAAGAAAAAATAACCATGGAAAGATAGGTTAGTGCCAGAGTAAAGGGCCACACAGGCTAGGGTTGTAAACTGACTCAGAAGCTGGATGTGGAATAGGGGGGAAAAAAAGGGTGTGGGGGAAGATGGGTAGATTCATGAAATATTTCACAGGAAGAATCTATGGGAGACAAGAATGAATTAAAAAAATTATATTTATTCTAAAGTAGCTTCAAAATTTCTTCAACCAGCCTTCATAAACTTAAGTCCTAAATTATGCTCTATAATCCACTTCCAATTTAGAAAAAAAGTAAAGCTCACTGCCAGCATTAATTTAATTTTATATAAACACGCTCTTTGAGGCTGAAGCATATCTAACTGGTTTTTGATGTGAAAATAAGATATACAAAACTGCTGTTGAAGTTATTTCTAAACAGAACTTGTCTCTAATCTTAATATAACAGAAATGTATATGATAATCAGTATTTAATAATTTTTTTTTCATGTGATAATTTTTAAAGCACAGAACAACACAAAGCAGAACATCAAATTCTGCACAATAATATCTCATTTCTCTCTGGGTCTTCTTGCCATTCTCGTCATTGTGTGAGCAGCAAACTTTGCAACAACCAATTAGTTGGATTCTGTTTCCCTGATGTTGGTGGTGTGCTCTTAGGAAAATGTCTTCCAGACAAGAGAAGAGGTGTGACATCATCAGAGTATGGATGACCACAAAGACGTTGCTGCCCTAGCTTGTGATGCTTTTTTAGCATCTGTCAGTCAACATCAGTCTGAAGTTTACATGGCTGATCTTGTGCTCAGGATCATCTTTCTTGAACAAGTTGTAGGAGTTTAGCACTGTAATGTTTAGAAGATGGCAAAAGAATTTCTTATACCAAAATTTGTGGCTTTTTTGCTCAGTTGAATAAGAAGTGAGCATCTGATCAGCTGATTCTACTTCTCCCATATTCTTGTTATAATCTACAATGATACATGGTTTCTTCTTATCATACCATTTCAGTTCTACAAGTTCACTGCAGAATCTGGCTACAGTCAGATCATTTGGCATCTGTTTTCTGTTCAAACAAGCTGTCCCTATTGCATCAATCCTATTTTGATGTAATTCTCTGAACAGCATGGGAGATATATGGTAAACTTTGGGGGTCAGGTTAGGATTGTAATTCACTAATTATCTTGAGGTATATACTACAGCCACAAGCATCACCACAAGTAATCTTGGGGCAAATGGGAAATGGGTTAAAAATACTATGATTCGATTAAGTTTACCCAATTTTAACAAAAGAGGGTCAAGGGGACAGAGACTAATTCCCATATGAAAAATAGTAATCAGGTACTACAAACAATTAATTTGCAGGCACGTGGAGCTAGAAAATAGCCTGGAAATCAGTTAAACTACCTTTATTGTGTTGCGACTGAGGGTATAAACTCAAGAGAGCATACATGGATTTTTCAGAATTATACATTTAAGAATGCTAAGACTAGATCTAGAAGGATTTCTTATGATTCCTAAATCAGGGCCCACTGAAGCCATGGCCCTCTTGTGCAATTTAAGCTTACATAATGGTGGCTACAAAGGTGTCTGCACCTAAATTACTCTTCTGTCTTTCTTGACTGTCATTTTAACAATCTGTATTCATCAATCTGGTCTCCTTGCCTCCAACTTTCACCCACTTCACAAGGCTCCTGAAAAGATTTTTTTGAACATTAATCTATCATGCATTTTCCTTCAGAAAGCCCTTGCATAGATCTTATTCTACACTGAATCAGGTTCAAATGTCCTCACCATCTCCTAGCCCTCATGATCACTTCCTTCCTGGAACTTTTCTCACTGCAGTAGCACCTCCTCCCTTCGCTCCATTCCTCACAGCTTCTTATCCAGCCAGACAGTTTAGCAAATACTTTAGGACAGGCCATGCCTTTATGCCCTTGCTGACACTATTCTCTCTGACTAGACTGCTTTTCACAAATAGAAAACAGGTGGGTACAGTCAAGTGCTTAAGGTGCTGTGAAAAAGAGCTACACAGAATATTGCTAGGAGACAAAAAAAGGAATATTTTTTTTCCATTTGATATGGTCGGGATAGGTTTCATATAGTGTTTTCTTTTAGTAGTCTTAACGATGAGAGGGTATTTGACAGACAGATAAAATGGAATTTTGGATTTATAGCTACTTTTGCACTAAAATGGCAGAGTAGTTGTGACAGAGACTATCGCCTGCAAAACCAAAAATATTTCCTTCCTTTCCCTTTACAAAAAATGTTTGCTAATCTTTTTAGACTATAAGTCCTTATAGGTCAGAGATTATTTATTATCTATAATTTTGTTCTTGGTACTTAGCATTTAATAGATACTCAGCAAATTTTAGTTGAATAAATGAATAAAAAAATAAAAATATGTTTTATATTTTCTGGGTAAAAAAGTAAGGAGGTAAATAAAAAATTTAGAGTAAGTCTCTTCAAAAATATTTAAATTAAAAAAAATATTAGCTAGTTCTACTCTCAATTAATATGGAAGTGCAACTATCTGCAGTAGTTCCTTCTTTCTCCAACTTTGTATAGCTGAATTTTTGCTTCCTTAATGTTACATTTTTGGAAGGACTCAGGTTTAATGATTCAATGAAGGTGAGGAAGAAAGTCCCCAAAGATGGGAAACTTTCTGTATCTTTTTTGACAGCCAGCAGTGAATAAGAAGAGTCAAAATCTCTCCAGGATTAGGGACCCTAGAAGAAGCCCCCCTCATCATGAATGACACACTCTGACTGCATATGCATTCATTTGTCAGAATGTCCCTAATGTAGTGGTCAGCACAGTATAGCCTGGAGCATGAATTTATCAAAAGGAAATTGGTTCTTAAATGTAAAATTCAATACATCAAACTCCACCAGGTAGACCAGAGAGAGACAGAAAGTAGATTTAATATTGCATTTGGCCATCATAGCTCCAATCCATTCACCATCATTTACCCAAAAGCCTGCAGGGCAGCAGAAGTAATGAGTAAAATTTTATTCTCCTGATGAATTTTTCAGGGCCACTCTTAATATTGGAGCTTTCAAGATGAGAAATGATTATATTTGACTGATCCTCAAAGAATCTCATCACTAAACAGGCCACATCTTTGGGCAAGACAGAAGTAGATGGGACTTTCAACCTTGATTCAAGTCATGCAGTCATCGAAATGTATTACAGAAGAGGTTTGAGTGAGGCATTTCCAGATATAAAAGAAAATACAAGGCATCGTCCTTGCCCTTGGGTAACCCATATGGAAAATAGAAAAAGTGGAAGAAGAAGAGCCATACAAGGAAAGTCATACAGTGTAAGAATGAGTACATATGAAAATGGATGGAAGCACCCTAGTTATCAGAGCTCAGGAAGGCGACCAGGATTATTCTCTGCAAGGGAGACAGAGTTGAAAGGGTACTCTAAAATGGCATGGGTTGGTAGACAAGAATGCTGGAAGGGAATTACAAATTGATGAGCTTCATCTACAATTCATGGCAGGGAGTAATGAGAGATGAGAATGGTGAAAGGTAGGCAGGTAATGGATTCCAGTAGGTCTTGAAGCAGGTCCTGAGAAGCATGGGCTTCATACTAAGAATACCTTATGATTAGTGCTATATTGCTTTGCAAATCATTTTCATATGAATTATTTCTTCACAGTAAACTTGTTTCTTTAGATTGAAATCCCCCATTATTCTTTTATCTCTTCTGCTTCTCCTCCTCCTCAACATATCACCCATCCATCCTTCGAATATATGCCAAAATGTTACACCTTCTGGGGAAGCCTTTCTTGATTTCTACACTAGATCAGATCTCCATTGTTCCATAATGTATTCTCAAGACACCTTGTTAGAACTCCTAATAAAGGTAATCCAGAAGTGTTATGGTTCCTAAACTTCTAAGGGTCTCAGGCCCCCTCCTGTCTTTTCCTTTATCTTGAGGCAGTTTCCCTCATTCTCTTGATCCAAGGTGCAGCTCTGGCCAATATCAGCATCTCAATCAGCAGGACAGAAGAAGACAAAAACAAGTTGCAAAGGACACCCATCATGTATTCCACAGGAAGATTGCTAGAAGCTGCTACATAATATTTTCACATTTGTCTTATTGATCAGAACTTAGTTACATGACCACCTTCACTGAAAAAAAAAAAGGTTGGCAAATTTTTGTTTCATTTAGAGGTATATATGGACAGCTACAGCTACAATTTTTACTACTGTGGGAGATAAGAAAAACAAACATTAGGGGACAACTAACAGTCTCTCACATAAGCCCAGCTCTCGATAACAAAATTTATTGCTTATAAATTCTGGATTATTTGATTGGTCAGTTTTTCTTATTTGAGTTATGCACGCTGTCAGAGCAAGAGCTGAATCTAGTTTGCTCACTAAGATATCTCAGCATCAAACACAGTATCTGTTGTTCTATACATGATAGCAGCTTCCCTCTCCCCACAAAACATGTTTGTTGAATGGATGTTGATGGTAATAGGTTTTCATAGTAAAAAATATACATTTTAATATTTAAAACCAATTTCACATAAAAATAATAATGAAAACCTATTGTTCTTCAGGTTATATGAGAAATACTGGATATAAAAGGATGAATAAAATGAAGTCATTTCGTGGTAGTGAATGAAAAGCTTTCAACTTTTAACTTAGTGTTATCTTTAAGATACCACACTACCTCTTCAAATTACACATAATTGATCTAGCTCAAAGCATGATGTTCCCAACAATTTTTGTATCTAAATAAGAAAAAAGGCTTTAAAACAAAGAAATGTTTTTCTAAAACAGTGAAATAGTGGTTAGGGTCCAGATTAGATAAATGAGACTAACTCTTAGAATCCTTCAAGTCACACTAATAAATCACAGATTTAAATGGTTCCATAGAAGACACCAAATTTGATATCTTTCAAGGGGGCATTGTGACTAGCATGGATATAGGATTTGGTGCTACAGACCTCAGTTCAGCCTAGTTTTATTATTATGATTATTATTATGATTATTATTATTATTATTATTTGACATGAATTCTTAGGAAAGTTTTATGACTTTTCAAAGATTCATTTTTCTTGTTTTCTCATCTGTAAAATAAGAATTATCAAAGTACAAACTCGGATTTCTTTGGTAATAAAATGAAATATGTTAGAATTGGAACAACTTGTAGATATTATTTTCTCCAGCATTTTCAGGACAACTATAACCACTGTCAATTATCTTTCTATTGGAGTTAACTGAGAAATATTCTAAAAGATTCACAAAACTCTCATAATTCATATGAAAAAGTAACATAGAAACAATTTGAAAATTACAAGACATGTTTATTATCATGCAGATGGGTACTAGTTTGGACCTATTTTTTTTTTTTTACCTCTATGCTAACGTCAAATATATGACATCTAGGTATATTTATGGACTTCACTAAATCATAATAAACATTTTTCTTCACTAATATGCCTGTGGAAAAGTGGCAACTTTTCAATTTTAGACAATGCAATTATTCCTTGTCAAGATGTTATAAGACTACTCTGACAAACTCTGTGAATTAGGAATTCCTTCATATTTATACTGAATTTAGATTTTCAAGATCTAGGACCAACTATTTTTGTTAATATTCTCAATTTCCTGTTGTCAACCAAAGATAGGTCAGTATTAGTGAACACTAATCTTTTTTAAATCCTCAAAAATTCAATAGAAAGGTTCATGTTAACTTCAAACATGAATGCAAGAGGGCAAATTATATCCTATAAGCAGAGAGCATATCTATTATTTTTAGTGAATGCAGCCAAAAAAAAATTTGAGATGTTATTGGGCACCAAATGAAATAAAAGAACAGTTTCGAGTTAATACTTGTCAGAAGGGAGAAAACGGCAGAGGGTCTCTTTCAGAACTCCTATGGCAGTGCACTGAAACAGAAAGTACTGAGGGAAGATAGTATAGAAAGATTAAATATGATCTTGAACAGTGGTGTCCCCAGAGATCTTAGTCTTTTTATTCTTTCAGACCTAAAACTTGTCAGGATTTTGAGTAAATCACAAAAGCAATTGTCATTGAGAACATTCACAGCTGCCTGAACAACTATTTTAAAGTGAAGGAAGCTGGCAGACAGAGTATTGCAGTAGGGAGTCAGTAAAATGAATAAATATGAAACACTGTTAAAGAGTAAGAGCTGTGACTTTTGAGGCAATTTTGTCTGTGTTTACATTTGTCTAGAAGGCTGTTTATGGGATCCTTGTAATGTGTGTTTTTGCCATTTTAATGTATGACAGTATTGTCATTAAGGGGACTGGGAAGAAGATGGTAGGCTAGTTTCCAAGACAAACTCCAGGTTTAACTCCCTTATAATTCTTAAATGGCTCAGAATTGAAATTTTTGTAGAAGAGACATCTGAATGACTAACAACCTCTAAGCCTTAAGAAAAAAAAATCAGAATTAAAAAATGATGACCCTGGAGGCAATTGAAAGAGATGCAGAGACTCTACTAAGTTTTGCTTCACGTCACTGTTGAGAGACTGTAATCATAGACCTAGGAAAGTTAAATAAGCCTCTTACTGTTGTGATGGACATCGTTTATAGTCATAAACATTTGGTGAAACAGAAGTTAGTCATTTCATTATGATATTAATTCACCTACCCAGATGGGATTACATACTGTAGAATTCCTTTAGAAGCTAACATACCTCTAAATATCACAAGCAAGATGTTTAGCTGTCTCTTGATGTTTACTAACCTTTCGTGGCTTTCATTTCTAATATAAATTCCTATTAAAATTGGTAGTAGAGTTTAGGCTTATTTTTGGTTGGAAATAAAATAAAAATATGCTTCAATGACATTTATACTATAGTTGGTTTTATATAATGGGAAATAATATGACTAATAACTAACACTGCAACCTTATCAGTTCTTTAATACGTGAATCAAAGCAAGGCCAAAATATTACATAATTCAGTGGCAATATCTCAACAACTTCTTTATTCACCTAATATGTATTTATTGAAAACCCATGTTGGCCTAGCCACAGCAGGAGATATCATTGAATGATAAAGTTCTGATCCCTCTCATCATGTCATTTAGTCTATTAGGGGTGTCAGAGATTAAATGAACAATTGCAAATAGGAGCATGTGTTTGTTTTAATATAATAGTGGCTTTATTAAGGTATAATTTACATTCAATAAACTGAACATATTTAGAGTATGTACCATTTGGCAAGTTTTGACATATGTATATACTAATGAATAAAGTATCACATTTAAGATAGTGAACATAATCATCATTCCTCAAAGTTTTTTGGACTTCTTTGTAACCCATTCTTCCTGATCACCCCCACCTCTTGCCTCTCTGTCGTATAGGGAAGTTCACATTTTCTAGAGTTTTACATCAATGATCATTATATATATAAAATATAACATATATATTAATATATATACAGCTTTTTTCAGCATAATTATTTTAAGATTTATCTACATTGTTGTGTATATATACTGTTATTTGTATTGCTGAATAGTACTCCATTGAATAAATATATAACTATTAATTTTTATACTCACCTGTGATGAATATTTAGATTGTTCTAGTTTGGGCTATTACAAATAAAGCTTTAATGAAGAAGCCTAGATTGTAATTATACTTGGCTTGTTAAGTGGATATGAAGAAAAATGGAGTTCAGACTAGAGAGAATATGAGGTGGTAGCATTTTGCAATAAGCCTTTCACTACAGATCAGAGTTTGAAATTTTTGCTTTTAAACTTCCTGCTTGTCATTGACCATTATAGGGATGAGATAATCTAAAGATAGAAAAAGGATTTAATAGATATTTTGGGAAGCCCTCTGAGTGTCCACATTCAAAGAAGCAATGTTAATGCTACACAGGCCCTGAAAACAAACTTTAGTTACTTGAGAGGAATGAACATTTTGATCCATATATATTTCCTACTCTCTTGAGTTATCCATCAACTTTTTCTAGGTGCTGTCACCAGAAACAAGAGACTGTGCCTTATACATAACTGAACCCTCAGCTTCCATTGCAATATCTGGAACATAGATTCACTTAGTAAATATTAGTAGAAGAAAGGAAGAATGTATAGGAGGGGGGGATGAGTGAGAAAAGGAGAGAATACATTATGAACACTAAATAAATATCTTCAACTAAATTATTAATTTTGGCTGAGAGCACTGATAAAATCAGACAGATGCTATAAATACTTGCATAACACTAAAAGCTTTTTATAATGATTTCTATGGTCTGGAAATAGAAGGAAAACTCCCATGGGCAAGGGGGTCTCTTTGGTGAAATAACTTTGTTCATAATTCTATTAGCACTTTTCTCTTTCACTTTGTAGTAAATAAAAATTTTTTTTAAATACCTTAATAGAATCTCACTACACAGTGAGCTCTGAAATGTCAAATACTAATGTATCCTCAGTTCATAGCACAGTGCCCATTGATATTCAACAGTAGTCCAGGGTAAGCTCATCACTACAGATAACCAAGGATTCAAAATTCAGTAATCCAAGAGAAGCCACTTAAAGGTCACTGATCTTCCCCTCTCTCCTTAAAGCAAGCAATACCCTGTGACAGAATTTCTCCCTCTACTTCTCATATTTACTACATTTGCTCATACAGTAGTAGCTTTATCCACAGTGGATATATTCCAAGACCCCCAGTGGATGACTGAATCAAGAAATGGTACTATTTTTTCCCTATACATACATGCAATTTATGGCTTCTCTTTGGCATAGCAAAATCAGCAGTGTCACAACTCTTGTGATTTGGGGCCATTATTAAGTAAAATAATAATATGTTCTTGAACATAAGCATTGAGACACCATGACATATAATCTCATAACTGAGACAGCTTCTAAATGACTAATGGGTGGGGAATGTATACCGTGTGGATACTCTAGAAAAAGAAATGATTTACCTTCTGGGTGGGAAAGAGCAGAAGTTTTATTATGCCTCTCAGAATGATGTTCAATTTAAAGCTCATAAATTGTTTATTTCTTGAATTTTTTGTTTAATATTTTCAGACCACAGTTGACTATGGGTAACTGAAACTGTGGAAAGTGAAACTAGATGGAGGGGGGACTACTGCAATGTTCTATTTGCCCTTCCAACCCCCTGCAGACATCTGCATCAGAAATTCAGCCCACCTTTCAATACCCAAACGCTACTTTATTCATGAAGAAATCTAACTGCTTGATTGACAATATGCCCATGCTGCTTCATTTTTCTTCTTCTATAGTCCTTATCCCATTATGCCTTGGATTATTTTTAGTTGTGTATTTGTCTTATCTCTTTTATTAGACTTTAATATTCTTAAGAGAAAGGATCTGTCTTACTCATCTCTGTACTTCCTGAAGTGGCTTTCAAAATGACTTGTAAATAGTAACGGCTTAATAAATATTTGTTAACTGAATAAATAGATCAATGAACAAAAAACATAAATATTATAGTGTTTATGTTATATGAATGATTAGGAAGAGTATATATCTCACTCATCATTACTACTCTAATGTGAGAAAGCCCCACATTATGTACATTTTAACAAGGATAAATCACATTCAAATAAAAACGTCATTTCAATAGAAGGTTATAAGTCACCAACTGTATGATTGTAATTGATTTATTCAAGTAATTAGCGAATTTTCTAGGAGGATGCTGAAAGAATAAACATAGTTTGAGCAAGTTTTGATGGGCAGGGATGCAAGGCTGAAGACGCCTACTAATCTATAAAGACAAACAATGAAAATAATCTCTGGGGGAAAAAAATTTCAGCGTCCTGAATTTAGAATTTTATGGGATAGGCAGAAAAGGAATATGAAATTTAAAATGTGAAGAGAATAATGCTAAAAGTAACACAGCCACAGTTATAATTCTGCCTAGGTTCAGCCTGATATAAGCAAAACTCTGGGCTTAATTTTATAATCTTGCACATTTGGTACAGAGGAAGAAACATGTCCCTCAATTTTTATTTTGAAATAGGAATATAAATTTCTATTTATAGGTATGATGAAGTAATTTGCCACAGATAAATGCTCCAGTGAGGACAACTAGAAAAGCCAGGTGAACTACAAGAATTATTCTATTTTTGTGGAAACAACAAAAATAAGAAAAATAAATCTCTAAGATCAAAATTTCTAAAATCAAAGAAGTAAACTATAAGATGTTAAAGCTTAAGGGATGGGCTGAAGATCTAAAGCTGCCTTTTTCTTGGGAGCATTTGCCACTTCTGGGCATGGTCTAGAGGTTTGGAATTCAGACTTTGTCCTGGCCAGGGCCCATAGCAGAGGACAAGGAACCAGGAGAAACCAGGAGAACAGGTCTAGAGTGGCAAAGTTGGAGACATTAGGTGGTTCAAACACATTTCCACATCATCCCTTCAGAGATTTCTCAAATTATGAAACTGCACATAACTTGAGACTGAAGAGCTAAGCTAAAAACTTCTTTAAAGCAGAATAGAAATTTCTGTCATAGTTGGTGCTGAGAAGACAAAGACCTGCCAGGTTCTTAATCTGCAAATATGATCCTAGAGCTAGAGTGAGTCTTACCAAACCTGCAACACAGTTTCAACATAGTTTAGTACCTGAATGGATTAAGGTGGTCACTACCTCCCTCGCTCTTTCTCCGGCCAGCAAAAGACAAGACACATCATCTTTGGTAGGAGATGATAGCATCTGCAGCCTCTATAAATGTTATAGTGTCCAACATCCAACATGTAATAAAAAAGATTACTGACCATGTGAAGAGATGGGATCATATGACTACTAATAAAGAAGAAAAGAAAAAGAAACAGAATCCAATCCATGGATAATCTGATAGAGAAGTAAACAGGGAAAGACTTTAAAACAGTTTGAATAATTTTTTCAAGAAATAATTGATAAGTGGAATAAATTAAAGAGAAAAATTCAAAAGAAAATTTAAAATTTTTAAATATTCAATAACATTCTAGAATTGAAAACATGGTACTTGAAATTAAGAATTCAAGGAATGTGTTTAATAGCATCAAGAGAAATAGAAGACAAGTATGAACTGACAAGTTAGTATAATTTGTGTAATTAAAACTCTAAAAAGAATAAAAATAAATTAGAAAATGTAGACAGTGTCATTGGAGTTCTAGAAGAAAAGGAGAGACAGAATATAAAATAAAGTGAAATATGAACAAATAACGGCCCACAATTTTCCAAAACTGATAAAAACTCTAACTCACAGATACAAGAAACTCAGCAGTCCTTACAAAAAAATTTTTAATGCCATTTAGTCACATCATAATCAAAATGCAAATATCCAGAAGTGAACAGAAAATTTTTAAGACAGCCAGAGAAAAAAAAGGTCTTTGTTAGCTTTAAAAGAACAACAGTAAAACTGGCAACTAACTTCTCAAATGAAATGATATAAGCCAAAAAAAAAAAAAAACAGTTAAAGCAACATCTCTACAATGTGAAAAGGAAATTACTGCCAACTTGGAATTCTATGCCTATCAAAATTATCTTTCAAAATTCATGTTAACAAAAATATATTAACAAAGAAATAAAAACGGAGAGAGTTCATCACTAGTAAATCTGAAATACAAATACTAAGAAGAGTTTTTTAGATAGAAGAACAATGATCCCAAATGGAAACATAGAAATGAAAAGGAATTAAGAGAATGGAAAAGTTAAATATGTATATAAATATAAATTAAGATTAAATATATAAAATTATAGTATTAATGTTTAAATTTAAGAGGTAGGTAGAATTCAAATACATTCAGAAAGTAGAAGAGTAAATGGCGTTAGAGGATGCTAGGCTTCCATTTTATCAGAGCATTGAAAAGTAATAATATGCATCAGACATTCATAACAAATCATGAATTCTTTCAGTAATCTTTAGGAAAACCACTTTCAAATTAGCATATTGGTAATTATATTGAACAAAAAGAAAGAGCACATATTCAAAATAAAACTAAAATTATCATACTGGATTATTAAAATATTCTTCTTAAAAGAGACACACCTGAAATATTAGGACACAGAAAAGTTGAAAATAACAGTACAAAAAAGATATGCCATAAAAATATTAACCAAAATAAATTTAATAGAACAACGTCAATATTAGACAAAGTATGTATGAAGGCAAAAAGCATTACTAGAATTTTTAAAGTATTTTTTAAAGATAAGTGAGTTTATTACTAGAAATATGGCATAGTCCTAAATCTGTATGCACCTAGTAAGTTTTAAAATATATTTTAAAAATTGTCAGTCTAAAATAAATAAATGAATAACCAAGTCCAAATCATATTAGCAGACTTTAAAATATTTCTCTAAATAGGTGATAAGAGAAGCAAACAAAAAATTTCCAAGACAGGTGGACAGATGCACAAATTAAGTACAACTGTATCATGGAATACTACTCAGAAATAAAAAAGAAATTAACTATTGGCACATGAAACAATATGAATGAAAAGCAAAGTTATATACCAATTGAAAGAAGGTAGACAAAAATGAGTATATACTGTACAATTCTATTTATAAAAATTCTAGGAAATTCAAATAACCTGTAGTAAAACAAAGCAAAACAGTGATTTCCTGGGGACAGGAGAGGGAGGGAATAAGTGGGAGAACAGTGGTGATAGTTTTTTTGTTTTGTTTTGTTTTTTTATGCCTACAGCCCCTGGTCTTCCTAGTTGGTCTCCCATCCAAGTACTAACCAGGCCCAACCCTGTTTAGCTTCCAAGATCAGATGGGATCAGGCATGTTTAGGGTAACATGACCATACACATGATAGTTTTATGAATGTATAAATATATCAAAACTTATGAAACAGTATACTTTAATATGTACACTTTACATTTCCATATGTCAATTATACCTCAATAAAGCTATTTAAAAAATCAATGTCTAGAGAAGATCTGAACATCATAAACACATGAACCCAAATGACAAATGTAAGCTGATAGAAGACTTTGAACACAACAATAGAGTTCACATTCCATTTAAGTTCACATGGAATATTTACCCAAAGTGACTATATTAGAGGCTTTAAAGAAAGCCTTAATGATATTCAAATGATTGAGACATTCAAGTATATTCTCTGACCACAGTGGAATTAAGATAGAGTAACAAAAAGATGACTCAAAAATCCCAAATTCTCTGGAATTTAACCAATACTCCTTTATATAATAAGTCAAAGAATAAGTAACAATGGAAACTAGAAAATAATTCAAATTTAAGAGTAATGATGATTGAATACACCAATATTTGGGTGATGCAGCTAAAGCAGTGCTTAGAGAAATAAGTATAGCTTTACATGTATATTGTAGAAAAGAAGAGATGTGGAAACATAACCAAAAAAAATCACACCTAAAAGAAGTACAAGAAAATAAAAGGCAGAAGTCAATGAATTAAAATATCAGTACTATAGAGATAATGAACAAAATCAAAATAAACTTTTAAAAGATTCTTTAAAAATTGATAAATCTTAGCAAGATTGATTGAAAAGAGAGAAAATAATCAAATTTTTTTCTGAGTGTATCTGACAAAACAAATACACAAAATCACAGAAAATAAAACTCCACAAAGGCAAGTCCAAGTATTACATGAATACATGCAAATGAGTTTTATATTTTTTATTGAACTTTCTCTAATGCAGTTAGATTTACATTTACATTATAGCCAGTTTTCTTATAATGTATGGCAGCAATTCTTTTAAAATGCCTTTTCATGCCTTTGGATTTTTTTCTCAACTGAGGTATTTTTTTAAAAATATATGTTTAAAAATAAAACCATTTCTAAATATAGATATATGAGGCACATAATAAAGAGATAACTCTGTATCATGAAATTTATAGTTGTTTATATTAATATAATACATCATCAAAATTATTGTAGAATAAAAAAGAGCTACTTCTGTGTAAGCCTTACTCAAAGTAATAAACATATTGCACAGAACTTTTGAATAAAATAAAAAATAAAAAGCTATTAAGGGATCTGCTGGTTTTCATGATTTTTACCTTCCTGAGGTGGTGTCTACGTATACCTCACATCAGAATATTCTTAAAATTTACTTTTTCTTTGAATTTGTCCATAGTTAAAATTATTTTCACTTTCTTAATAGAAATTTTCAATTAGATATGCAAACTCTTTAATAGACCATGATAGCAAATTTTTTAGTCCAAAGAAACAAAGTCTAAGCCATATAGGTAAATCAGAAAAACCACAGTGATTGGCCAACAACGATTGAAAGCTTTCTGTGTACTGTAACAATTTTAAGTGAATTCTTAATTTCTCAGGTCAATAATCTAAAAGGTGAAAAAAAAGTAAATTTAAGTCAAATTCTCACTGAGAAAATATTTTACATACAAGGTTTACATAATATTAAAATGTACCACACTGACTAAAGCACATTTTATGTAACAGCAGGTGCGTGAAGGAAAGCGAGTCCAGAGAAAAACACAGAAACAACCACAAGCATAACATTAAATTATACTGCTGGTTTATTTGGCAGAAATTCATATCAGCTTCTAGCATATTGTCAATTTTTTATATTCAGTATCTAGTGATGACATTCACATCATATCTGTATTCTCATATCTGTATCCACGTCAACATGTACCTAATTATAGTTATTTTAATAAAAAAAAATATTTGAGTGTTCCAAGAACTTCTACTTGCTTCTCCTTTCCTCTCCAAAATTACACAAATCGATGTTTACTCTTATGACCACAAAGTTCATTATTTTAGATGTTGTTTATATCAATAATAGTGTGAATTTCTGAGGGATGTATGGTAGAAAGGGAGAGAAAATTCACATAAAAATAACTATCTAAAATTTGAAGTAGTAAAATATATTTATATTGATAATATCTTCACATAATAATGTCTTCACCACTATTCATTCAGCTGTTGTAAAGCCATACACCAGGCACTGTATTACAGTTTGCTTTGCTTTAACTGACAGCACACAATTCAAGCTATTATTTATGCTGAGTCTAATAATTGCTTTTGTATTGTATTCTTTTTGTCACATTTCACTTTTCCACTTTATTAACAAAATGTTGAGGAAAGCCTTAGCATACTATGAATAAGATCTTTTATGCCATTTTATTAATAGCATTTAACATTAGCTGTTAAACTATTAACATATAATAAAAAAGCTGCAATATTGCATTAGCAGGGTAAATGCATTCCTGTGAATAATAATAAACCACTCACAATTTACTAGAAGCACGATTTAGCCCAAATTATATTGTTAACAATATGCCTATTTTATTCACATGAATTTTAAAAAACCACTCTCAAGGACTAACATTAAACCTTATGCGATTTATGTATACTATAACTCATAAATGGAATGGGCAATAGAAATTGCCAAAATTAACATTTATGCCAGCCTTTTTAGGACAGCTATGAATGTATTAGCCTTGTAAAATATATGCCCTTCTCTTCTTTTATCTGTATGTCTCCATTTGTACTTGGATTGTATTTACAGTGGTGAAATAAAATATGTCAGATTGACCCTGTTTAAGAATATATAGTGTTTTATAGCTTCAATGGTCCCCCTTTAAAATTAAAAGAGTTTGACTATATTATTACAAGTAATTGCATTAATAGTCTTAAGGGTAGGAAAGAGCCCTATCAAACCTTTTACACTTTATAGATCCCTCTCCTAGAAAATAACCTTAAGAAATGTTAACACTCTCTGAGTTATTACTATGATTACTTTACATCCATGAACATCCATGAGGATTTATGAGTTAGGTGCTGAAACACAGAGTCATAGAGTAACTTCTCAATGACCTCCCAGCTAGTAAGTGACAAAGAGAGAGCAAAGAAGAGCAATTAGACATGTGGGTAGCAGCCTTTTAGTATCTGTAGTTAGGCAGTCTCCGCAAAGGAATTCTGAATAAGGGATGACCATTTTTCTCTCAGCCACCTATGGTATTTTGGACATCTCCAGTTTAAGTTCTTCCTTATATTGAATCTGTATATCTGATACTCATACCTCTTGGTACTGGCTCAATCCTTTGGGGTAGCACAGAATAAGTCAAACACCTCTATCCATAACATATGTTCAAGTACTTGAAAAAGGTAATTTTTTAAATTACCTTTAATTTAAAGGTAATTTAAATTACCTTTAAATTACCTTTAAAGGTAATTTTAAAAATTACCTTTTTTAAAAACTAAATACTCAGTTCCATAAACTTTTTTGTTATGATGTATTCTTTAACTTTACCACATTTTGACTGCTCTCCTTTAACTACAGTGTTTGTCAACAAGCATTTTAAATTGTTGGCATCAAAACTGAAGTAGCATATTTTAGATAAGAGCTGACTCTACCCTCTCTTGCTCTGGGTGGTAGACCAAAGAACCTAAGCATTTTTAATTGAATGTTACTCCTTACTTTTTGAAAGCAAACCAGCAGGTCACAACATGCATACCAATATGAAGATATGCATATGTATTTTATTGACTGCTTTGAGTAAATGAAATAATAAAGATAAAAATGTATGGTTCAAATTATAGCACATGTATATACACATGTAAGTGCACATTATATGCACTTCAAAACCAATGTTTAGCAGTAATCTACTTTCCTAATGAGTGAACCTCACTAGCTGCCTACTCTTTCCTTGTTGGTAACTCTTATTTTAAACTTGGGCATATGAGAAGTTCAAGTCAAATTTCATACATGGCAATAATCAATTGCTATGCAGAATGTAACTATCATTGAGTCATATTACTCTTTTATTCTGACCTTGAAATCCAGGAAATTCTCTAGATTGAGTCACTCTTCCCAAGCTCATGCTCAAATAGTTTTTATTTTAATGTAAGTGATGGAATATGTATTTATCTTTAGTAAATTTTATCTTTTAGTTTAGTCCTTGTTCTTTATCCAAGATATTAGCTCTCCCTCTCAGAATGACGTTGTCCTCATATTTGATAAGCATGCCACCTTTATCATCTTCAAGACTTGATAGAAAATGGGGAAATAGGACCCATCTTACAGTCCTGGCTATGACACTAAAGCAGCATCTGGAAGTCACTTGGGCAAAGAACAACATAGTAAGGGAAATGCATAAGAGGATCTGGTGGTCAATAGATCCGATGCTGTCTTAGGCTACTACAGAGGCTATCCCCCAACCTAAATATTCTATGTCTTTAGCATCTGTAACAAATCAGATTTCAAAAACCAGTAACCGTTAAAAACATATGTCTTGTCAAGATGTCCTCAGCAAAAGGTTTTTTATGCTCCCAGATAATGGTAGTAATAATAATGACCTCCATTATTGTTTACTATGGTCCAGATCCTGCATATCAGCTACTGCTTTCAATCTTTCAATCTTCTCAGCACCCCCCTGAGGCAGATGATGATGATAATGATGATGATGATGATGATGATGATGATGATGATGATTACAGCTATTTTACAGAAGAGAAAATTAAGTTATTTATCTAGGATCCCATAGATTGAAAGAGTAATCTCAGGATTCACACTCAGCCTTCTATCTGCAAAACCTGTACCCTATGACATTCCTCCAGACTATCATTTTATCTTTAAATACAGGAGGCAATTTCCAGCCTTCATATTTTTTCCCAGTAACAATTGCAACCACAGTTTTATTCTGATTTATTTTTGCAATCTAACATTTCTAGAGCATTTTCTTCAGCTCTATGACTTGGTAAGACCATTATCATCTTGAGTCTCTGAATATTTCTTCTTTCTCAAGCTTAATACTTTGCATTTTTCTTTATTAAAGTCTAACCTTGTTCATTTGTCAATGTGCTAAGCATGTACCATGTTCTCAACATTGTGCTAAGAGCTTGAATAGCATTTCTAAATGGAAAAGTTATTTGTGATTTAATAACAAAGATCTTAATTATACATTCAATAGGGAGGACAACATGTCTAAACAAAGTTGTTCTCAGTGAATACCAAATTATGTATCTAGTCTCTATTTAAAAGCAGAAAGCATAACTCACAAACATATATATTTGTTTGTTAAAGTCATTTTTTGTATACAGAAATAAAATGGATGAGGAAAATTTCAGATTTTCTGTATGGAAATGATTTGCAATCATCTTTATTATATTATAATTTATAATAATATTATAATCTAAATTATATTATAATTTAAAGTGCATCACAAATGTTCACAAAGGGAAAGAGCAAATCTAGTTAATCTAGAATTTGTAATAGGTTTGTAGGTTTATTTCTTTATCCCATTCCCCTTGACCACAAAATAAACAAAAAACAAGATTATATAGGAAACTTTACCCAGCAAGCACTTTCAGACATATTGTCTCTCACCCAGACCACCCACTCTTGTCAGTAGTCATGGCTGGTTCCACTGTACTTCAGGAACTTTACTATTGAATCAAATATTCCCTAATATTTCTGTTCTTCAGCCTCAAATTCATGAGATTATTGGTAGCCAAAGAATCATTCAGAGCCTTAAATGGCTGCCCAATGCTCCCCAGGTTCTTGTGATGCAGCTGCAAGAGAAAGAAGCAAGCCAAACTCAGAGCCCAGCGTGCCTTGCCTGCATTATACTGGCACCAGAGCAGCCATGGCTCTCCTTAGTGCTCCTGGAGAAATCCCCTAAAAGCCAAACAAATTGCCATCCCTGTCCATTTTCCTTAGGAATGCATTAATTTCAAGCTTTGCAGAGATGTGTGCACAGGGTAAGTAAGAGGTTGAAAGATGAGGAAGGCAGTTGGTATCAGCCAACTTTTAGCTTCTCCCCTTAATGATGGTAGCAAAGTGATGAACCATACCTCTCTATGACCAACTGTGTAAAACACAATTTGAACTTGCCCTCTTTCTAAGCCAAAGGTGTGGTGTCCCTGCTCAATGCTGAGATGTTTCCACTAGTATTAGAGTTTGTATTCTTTGCCTCTGATTTAGCTGGAGGTCCAGCTCAGATTCTGAAGAGATTGAAAGGGTCCCTTTTGAAGCATGAAGTAATTCCCTATCAACCCACCACTAGTTTTCCAATACATAAGACTGAGTTGTGGTCAGTTACTACATCTGCCCAGGAAAAAAGGAGAGCTAAGCTACTACCACCCCACTTCATCAGTAAAATCTTTATTCATCATATTTTAGCCAAGATGACTTTTCTACATGGAAAAGAAATCAAATAATCTTAAATGTTTATATGAGCACTTATTAAGTGCCAGACTTGTTACTAAATGCTTTTCATTCATTGCCTTGTTCAATCCTCATAACCATCCTATGAGGTAAGTACTATCATGAGCCTCACATTTCCAATAAAGAAACTGAAACTCAGATATGACAAGGGTTTTGTTTAAGGTCACACAGTTGCTAAGCGAACAGAACAGAAAGTGAACTAGACCTCACTAATGGCAGAGCTATATAACTGGAAGTAAAAATGCTCTCAATTTCCTTCTTAATGGGATAAATGCTTAGGTAATTCAAATACAAATTGAATAGGCTTTCAAATGATAACTTCTAACACATTTTTTACTTATAAATAGCACAGAAATAAACTATATGGGATACAGGAAGGATTTCCAGGCCCACATTTTAGAAAATATTTTTCCTTTGGCAATTTCTCAAACCTAACTTCTTCCAGTGATATATTAAGCCCTCATTAGTATCTACAAAGAGCACAAATAGAAAGACAAATGTTTTTGGCCCCTACCAAAAGTTCATATGACCTCATTTCCAAACCCAAAACCTTTGAATACTGATTTGGAAACAAGTTTTTAAAAGAATTAGCTCAAAACAGCAGGTATGTATCTCATATGACATGGAATGATCAATGGCCACATTAGCTGATAATCTAAGGCATAAAACATGCATGAGGCATTAGCATGGAAATCTAACATGTTCCCACCCTAGGTGGCACTGGATTTCTAATCTGTTGTCTCATCTAATAGGAATAAACTTAAAAAGCTTATTTAGAACTTCATTTACAAAGTTAATAATTAGGGTGATTTACTTAAAAGGCAGGTTAGAGAGAAGGAGGAAGAAAGAAAGCTAGATGGGGCTTGACATAAGAGAAAGAAAATAAAGTCATTTTGAAAAAGCCAAACTTAACACTTTATATTTTCTTCTTGAAATTCTGATGGGAGGGTATTGGGGTTAAAAAATAGCATGACCTCCTGAGGCTGAGTCTTGGTTAAGGACCAACAAATGAATCCTACTATTTGTTATAGGGTGCTAGGCAAGTTGTTTAATCTCCCAAACAAAGGTTTATACATCTTTAAAATGGGAATGATAACATCTGCTTTGCAAGGACTATAAAGATAACAAAAAGCAAAGTGGTTAATACAGTGCCTAACTCTTGGGAAGTACTCAATTTCTATTGATTCTACCCTTGGTGGATTCACCAGAAAGTGCTAATTGTGGTCCTTTTTTACTGATTCTGAAATGCCAGGGTCTGATCTGGTCACAGATTTGTGCATGGTACTTTTCTTATCTAGAGCCTATGCTGGGATAATAGTTAGATGATTTGTTTAATTTGGTGTTATTTAGAATATTGAGCAAATGAGGTTCAGTTAATTAGAAACAAGCAGGTATATAGGCTGTCAGAGAAGAGCCACCCAAGGCACGGAGCTCAATGCAGGGGTCTCTTTTACCTGGTTTAGTAAAACCTACCTGTTCAGTAGAGTTAATTTATCTCCCCATCATCCCAGTTGCCGTCCCGAAGGTCAAATAACATATTCATTGCAGGAGAGCTGAATACTATCCATAATGTGACTCCAGAGAAGATGGACCCTCCACAATGTAAAGTGTGTACATTATTATTAACACTTTTAATTTTGCTTTATGTATTAAATCAGTCTTGATAATTAGCAGGTTCCACCATCTAAACAATTAGCTAGAAGAGTAAATAATTGAGACAGAAAATGCTAATTAACCTCCATTTCCTTAACAGATCTCTATGGAGAATTATATATATATATATATATATATATATATATATATATATATATATATATATATATATATACTTTTAGGGTTTTTTGGAGGTTTTTTTTTGTTTTTTGTTGTTGTTGTTGTTGTTTTTTACATAAGAGACTGTCGTAAGGTGTTTTCATACCCTCCCTTATATAAAAGCATGGTCTGCTTCACATGTCTAAAAATTCTTGTCACCCTTAGCTCTGCTGAAAGGTTTTCAGGGCCACCAAAAGAATTTTTGCAAGCTGTATTAAGGCCATAATGCTCACTTTTGGAGGGTTGTAAATAGAGGGTACAAGCTGCTGTCCACAGCTAATCAACTCATGTTGCTGCCTTAACAGAAAAGAGCCAGTGGTGAAAGGGCCTCAACAACCAGACTGAGGCCCTGCAGAAAGGCTAGACATTTAGGGACAAGTAGCAGCACCTTTGGTTATCCATCCATGAGCTCATTTTTGTATAGTTACCCTCTCTCATGCACCTATCTGCTCGCTCCTACCCCTGAGGAGCTTTTCACCTCCAAAGTTCTCAAACCATATTCTAATCACCTGGAGAGCTTTAAAAACCAGCCCCAGAGATTCTGATTTATTTGATGCAGCCTGAGCATGGGGAAAGCTCCCCAGGTGACTCTAGTGTGCAGTAGAGTTTGAGAATCAGCAATCCTCCACAACAGTCGCTATCTATCCAGCACTCTTACATTCATATGCCCTTTTCTTTTGCTTCAAATGTTGCTCTCATACCTGGCAAACTTTTTCTCATCCTATAAAACTCAATTGAATGAAGTTCTGCCCCAGACGGTCAGGTCTAGCCATTGTCAGATCCCAGAACAGCTCATGTAACCCCTTAATGGAGCTAACAGGAACCATATATCTATCTTGCCAACCAACACACTGTTGAATATAAAAGAAAACATTATTAATAATTCTTCTTCTAGCTGACAGATGTCAACTAGGACTCTCCTGGGAAATCTGGAATACCAGATCATCCTAATTATAACCCTTATTATATTAATCAGTAATTGTATACTTGCTTGTCTATCTCCCACCATAGACTGTGAAAGCCGTAAGGGAAGTACTGTACTTCCTCATTTCTCTAACCTGAGTACTGAGTACTTAGGATAGAGTAGATGTCAAACAGTTGTTTCTATCAGAGGCTCTTTATTTTATTATGGTCAAATGCTGTAGCCAAAAAACATGGGTTCAAATTTTCAAAGCTTAAGGTGGCTATTTTCTATGGATCACCTCCAAATAACTGTGTCCACAGGAAGTGCTCATAATAATAATGGCTAATTTTTACTACTCACCATATTTCAGGCACTATTTACATGCATAGTTATCTCATTTACCCTTCACCACAATCCCATCAGAAAAATATGTTATCTATTATACCAAGTTTAAAGACAAGGAAATTGAGGCTCAAAATGAAGATTTTCACACTCACCGAATTTTATCTTTCTTTAAGAAAAAAGCAATTTCAATTCTCTCTCACTGTTTCTTGTAATTCCTTTAAGAAATAAAAGGGCTTCTCTGAAGTCCCTGTTATACAATGTACCCAGTGTTTGAGTAAATGGATAGTGAAAAGACAATGACAGTAAAATCTGTGCTTTAGAGAGAGCTCTTATTCATTGCTTTTTGAAGTGCTTTTTTAACAATTCATGAACCCACGTTATCAAGAAGGTAACATATAAAGTAGGATTTGGTGTACTCTGAGGACACCAAAAATTATAAAAATCATCCTCTTACCTCCAAAGAGTTCAAAATCGAGTTGTAAACATATAGAAAAATACTAAAAAACTATAGGATTTAAATATCAGTAATACAATGGAGAGCCCCATAGCAACATATGCTTAATTTCCAAGTTTATACTTGTCATAGGCGATCAGGAATGGAAGAATTTGTGAAGAAACTAAGGGAGCATGAGAACTGTCTCTTTAAACATTTATTAATTTAACAAACATTCACCAGTACCTACTATGTGTCACTCCTCTGTACCCTGGGACAGTGACAATTAGAAAAACAATGGTATGCTCAGGAAGCTGAGTCGGGAGAAGGAATCAGGCATGTGGACTGATAACTCAAATGGCATAAGAATAGCTACTGCAGGTGTCCAAGATATTGTGGGGTCCAGAGAAGAGCAGCCACTCAGCTTAGTCTGCACAGAGCTGGTAGCAGCAAGGTATCTGAAGGCTCTCTTAAGAAGAGATTGCCCAAGCTGAAGCTTAAAGGATAAATTGGAGTTACCAAGAAAAAAATATTAAGGAAAGATTCATAAAGTAATACGAGAGCATGGAAAATGGAGAGAGTCATTAAGTAAAAAAGAAACAAAGACTAAGAAATGCAAACAAAACAATCAAAATTTTAGGAGATGAAAGGTGGGAAACCTAAGGTAACATGAGGGAGACAAAATCCTCTAGAGAGAATTGAGATATAAGGCTGAAAAGTTAAATGATTATTTTTTTAGTTTATATTGTTCAACAAAATTTTAGTTAATGAAGAGATTGCATATTTATCGATGAGCTTCTGGCAGAAAGGCACAGAGCGTGCTATATACTATTTCAAGGTGTTTGGAACCAAAAAAATACTCAAAATGTTTGCTCTGTGAAAAATATATACGCTCACACACACACACATATGCACACACTAACCAAAAAAATGTACCAAAGCATAATTTAATCCCAGTCCATATTTGTAAGTGATCTCAAAATTAAAAGTTGTTTTTGTTTGTTTTTATTCTAGTCTATCCCAGTGATAGAAACTGATGTGGGCCCTTGGGAAACATAAAAGGCATAAAAGGAAGATAAAACAACTCTTCTAAAAACGATGCCCCAAACTAAGCTTGTAAATTACACTTGCCAGAAGTGAGATAAAGACATTTATTTGTCTAATTTCATTAAAAAGTGCCCATAGCCTATTATTAAGGAAGAAAAACATGTTCCAAAAGAAGTAATAAGCTTTGACAAAAAATATGGGGGGAAAAAAACCTGATTATAGTATTTATTCATGAATATACTGTGTATATATAAAAATACATAATATATACCTTAATCTTCCCATTATTCAATAATGAGTCAATGAAATCATTGATCAAGAAGCATCAGAACAGAGTGGTTAAGTGCACAAGCTCTGACATGAGACTGCCTGGCATCCCATCCTTGCTCCTCAATGAGCACTTTCTCTGTGATCATAAGAACAACTTAGCTTTTCCACGCCTTAGTAACTTTATTTATAAAATCAAAATAATAACAGAACCTATCACATGTGATTAAACAATGATCCTCTTCTGAGAATTAAATGATGCAGTTCACCTAAAAGTGCTTGGCATGTTAGCTGGCATGTCATAAGAATTCAATAGTAGTCTTAGAACTACTAAACTTACACCAGAAATTATTCCAAAATATAGAAAGAAGGAGACATTTTTAAAAGCATTAAAGTGATTAGATGGGAGCTGACTAGTCTTTTTGAGGCAGCTATAAATTCACTAACATAAAAAACTTCTTTTGTAAAAGACCGTCCAGTGCTTAAAACAGAGGATCATTTTTCATATTGATCTCCATATATTCCTGCCACTTTGACTCACCTCATCTATATAAATAAGCCTTAAAAAAATACCCCCAAATCTAATCACTTCTGGAGCCTACAAAACCATCCCAAAGGAAATGGTTTCTGCTGTAAATTATTAATAAAATATAGTACTCCAGCCAACAGAGTTGCTGAAAATTAAAACAATAACATAGTAACAGGCTTGGGTAAAATGGTTGTGATCGACAAGTTTAATTATACTGAATTAATCCCCCAAATGCAACCAAATATCAATTTACCTTTTAAAACTTCAATCTTTTCCCTTGGATTTTATCCATCTCCCTGTTCTCTCTCTCTCCCACCCACTTCTCCTCCTTCATTTATACCTCACTTCTGGGGAATAATTTTAAAAGGGGACCTTTGCCAAGATTCTGAATTGCTTGTATTGCCTAATGCATATACAAGTAGAAAAAGACATATCCAAAACCTGAGTATAAAAGCAGTTATTCCAGAGCTTGTAATATTTGGAGCTAGATTGTAAATGGTAGAAATTTCAAAGGGGAAAAAAAATGCCTAGAGATCAGACTCAAATATTTTAAGCCACTAGAAACTTTGATCTGAAACCTTTGTGTTTTGCTTTTTATGAATATAAAATATGGATATTTCAATCAAGAGAAGTAAAGGAATTGCAGGATATAGTCAAAAGAACTCACATTTCCATATCTTCCTTTTTCTTTTTCTTTTTTCCTGTCCTGAAAAGGAGAATTACTTTTTCGTTGTGCAAATCTATCTGCTCAGAAGCATATCATTAAGATCGTAAGAAACTCAGGTCTTGAGGCACAGAGAAGTGTTTAAAAAAAAATCTAAAACCTAAGGTGAGTTGATACTCTTTTAAGCTGTGATTAAGTTTAAAAATAAAACCATCAATGGCTTTTGTTCTACAGTTGAAACCAGAAGTCTACTTTCCCCCCTGCACTGTCTTCACTTTTTCCTTCAAATAAAATCTTGCAGATCTAAAAGCCTCTTTCGTGGCTTAGGTGTATTAAACCCTGATATTCCTCCAGGGTTGAAGATCCTCGTGCTAAACTGCTTACCAAAGGTTTACAAATTGAAATGGTTCTCAAGGGAATTTTTTTTCTGCCCAGTTAGTTCTGTTACTGCTGTCTCAAAGTCAGAGATTATTGAGACAAAACTGATTAGAAAAGCCAAACCTCTCTAACTTCCAACTAAGTCAGAAAAGCAGAAATCAAAGAGCTTGGAGATCTTTTCACTTTCATATTATTAAAAGACTTACTCTGATAAGTGAAAACCTTGTTTACTCAACACCTGTTTGCAGAAAACAATACCTAAAACCATGATTTCTTTCTTTCCCAATAAAACAACACTCAAATTCTTGATCAAATTCTGGGTTAAACTACTCTGTGCCACATCATTTATTGACTCAACTGCCAAGCAACTTCTTACAGACCCCACATGGCATATCATAGCAACTACACAGTTTAGCCAGAGAATTAACAAACAACAAAAAAAAGACACTTGTCTAACAAGGACAAGGAAATAAAGTAACTAAAATTACATACTCTTTCCTGAGTTTCAAGTTGCATGCTGCCAGTAAACTTAGAACAGAGTTCAGCTTTAGATTTCTTTCCAAGGTCAGTGATGCAGATTATATACAGTAAGTCAAAAAAAAATCTTCTCATTTTTTTCTTAATAATAGAAAACATAAATTTTATAGAAGCAATGCCCACTTAAAAGTGGGCCATGGTCTGAAAGTTACACATTATCTGATTAAAGCTCAGAACACATTTCTACATTTCAGAAATAGTAGCTCTTCTGAGATGGGTTTACACATGACTATACCCATATTTGCAAGAACCCTATATCTAACTTCCTTAAGAGGTGGCTAATCACCCAATGTTTAAGCACCTTTACTAACAGAGTCCATGGCTTCTTAAGAAAGTCCAGTTTTTTATGTTGGGCATCTTCGTTTGTTCATTAGCTAAAATCTACTCACATTCAGCTATAATTTGTCTCCATCTACCACCTAGCAGAACCTCCTATCATGGCCCAGGGAGCCAATCTGCTCCTTCAGCCCTCACTTCTCTACACCCAATTCTTTGAATCATTTCTCCTAATGTGGATTCTAGTCCCCATACCCCTGAATATGCCCCCATTTCATTTTTAATGTCATTTGTGTAATGTGATACATACAGCTGGAGAGTCACATGTATGTGACTAGCACAGCAGAACACTGATTACCATGGCCTAGACAGTGTGATCTTATTTTGTTTCACTGAATACTAAGTCATTGAAAGACACAAACAACTGTCATTGAAACTTATTAGGATTAAAGCAGAGCTTCATTGTTTATGATGTGTGGCAGAATGCCTAGTGAGGAAAAAAAAATTTTTTTAAAAGCAGAGAGGTGAGAACTAAAAATACCAGCCACTGCTTTATCTAGAAATAGAACCAGAAAATTATCTCCGAGTAAATCTTTATTTTTTTCTAAAAAATCATTTTGATGGCATTAGTTACAAAATTATAAGGCAAAAATTTGCCTATCACCCCAGAGAAAATTATAAAACAATCTTTTTTTCTAGTTTGGCCAAGTCTGTTTTTCTCAACCAGCCCTCGGAGTTCCAAGTTCTTATGTGGAGTTAGAGAGGAGCAATTTGCATGAAGAGCTGCTGGTGGTGGTGGGGTTGCTTTCAGAGAGGGAAAGGATCAATACTACAAAGAATCTAATGGTTCAAAAAAGCTACCAAGCTCCTGAAATAAAATAACAATGGAGCTATACAACAGCGTGACAAGAAGGTTGGTTCCTCCTAGCAGTTAAAGAAGAAAAAGAGAAATAGAAGTTTTCATAAGTTGGGTCTCACTGCCCTGCACTCTCACCCTAGAGACATACTTAGCTCTAAAGATAAACCTAAGAAATTGTCAGTTTAGAAGCCCCAGTCAATTTGATATGGAAATCTCTTGGCTGAGAATAATACCGAAAGAGTAAGATCATCATCTCCTCAAGAGTTGCTAGCATTGGTAGCTGGAGCAGAAGATTGAGCTATTAGCAACATCACTTTGAGCATAAGCATGAGAAACAATTCCTCCTCAAAGGGACATAAACTTTTACTAGCATAGAGGTACAAGTGACTCCAGGTGAAGTCAGGCAAATCTAGCTTTATAATCTGGCTCTGCTATTTCCCAGCTATATGACCTTAAATTCTTTTTAGCTGTTTTGTTTTCCTATCAATATAGTGAAATAATAATATCATTTATCTCTTAAGATTTCTGTGAAAGTTTGAATAAAGTAATAGCTTCAGAGATTTAACATATGCTTTGGAATCTGTTAAAAACATGTGTTATTAGTTCTTACATATCTTTTATACTTTTTATTATAGAAAATAGTACATATAGAAAAACATACATTAAATATGAATATACAGCTACATAAATTATTTTAAAGTAAATAGCACTACTCAGTTTAACTTTTCATTTTAGGATTTTTCTTTGCTTCTTTTTAAAATTTTTCCATCATTTTTGTATCATTTTCGACTTCATTATAGACATTCAAGCTTGCCTTTTATTTCTTTGAATATACAAAGTTTAGTTATTTTTAAATCTTTATAATTCTGCATAGACTCATTCACATCAGTTTGTCTCTCAGTGTGTCCAGTCAATTTTTATTATGTGATGGACACTATATTTTTAGAAATAATTTTAAGCCTCCAATGATACTATCTTCTTTGAGAAGGCATTTTTTTGTTGCTTGAGCCAGACACCTTCAAATACCAGAAATGACCTTAACCTACTTATAAGGATTGAGCTCTCCTGGTCTCCCACTTGACTGAAGGGCTGGACTAATTGGGTTCCCAGTCATTTTTACTCCTGGAAGTTGTGGCCCTTCAGAGTCACATACCTAAACACAGAATGAGGGTTTTTTTTTTTTTTATTGTGGCACCTACTTTTGACAGATCCTAGATTCTAAATTTTGTCCCCTTAACCTGCAAGGCTGTCAAAAATATTTCTCAACATTTTGATCATCTCTTCAATAATCTGCAAAAGTAAGCAACCTAAATGCTGCTCTCATCTCTGTGGATATCTGTCTTCACCCAGCTCTTGGCTTCACAATCTTTGAATTTACTTTTGGCTCTTCTATACCTTCAAGTACGTGTTTCTTTAAAATGTTGTCCAGCTGTTCTTGTTATTTTTATTAAGAATATTAGTTAGAATTACCTATCATGATATTACTATAAGTGAAAGTCTCTACCCTTATTAGTATTTATGTAATTATCTACAATAAATTAACCTATTTAATGAACAATATTACTGCTTTCTATGTGCTTCTCTTATGATACTAAACTTTTAACCTTGTATTATATTTTAAAAATATTTCTTTCCACCTTATTAGATTATTAAGCTCTTCTAAGACATAATTTCTAACCATGTCTGATTCATCTATGAATTGACCCCAAGTCCTGAATCTTATTCACATTAACTTTGCAGAAACTGTTGAGTGAATAAATAAACTTAAATATCTCTTGTTTATAAAACGGGACGCTTCTGAAATAGAATCTCTAAATTAACCTAAACTGTGCAATTGTCACCTCAGAGAAATAAAAAGTAGGCTATAATTTCAAATATCAATTGTGCTTTGCGTTAACGAGTTCCTCCAAACCTTGTATGATAGGTGATTGCATACTCACAGAAATAAATATGAGTATTAAGATGCAACAAATGAAACTTTGCATGTCCCAAGTTGCAATTTCAATATTTATCTGCATATTTCATTCAGTATTAGCACTTGTGACTCAAATTGTATAGCCATTTCTCTCATTAAAATTCATAAAGTCCCTCCGGAATTCATGGCAGCCATCTGGCCAAATATTGGCTTCTAACATTTGAAACTCAATTGCATTGAAGTCACTGAATCTCTCAATCAATTATAAAGGATCTGAGCTCTTAGGGTTTACATTGACTTGCCACCATTTTCTTAATGGAGTCATAGCCTCTGTAATTACCCATTTGACAGGAGAGGTGCCTGCTTTCTGAAGACTATATATCCTAGCACTTCATTTAACTAAAACATTAGTTGGCAGCCCTCATAAGAACATCAGCTACAAAATGTGATTAGAGTTCATGTAAGTGTAACAGAATGATGTTCTCATCTCATCTCTACTTATTGCCACATATTATTCTCTAACACGGATTGAATTTTTAAAGTAACTTCAATGTACATTTTATAATTCATCAAGAGCCAAAATTTGTGCATTTGCACACACCTTTGTATGTATAAGCCATACTCAAAAAGTGCAGTCTTATTCAAAAACCTAAAATCTCTTTTTTAGAAATAAAAAGCCTTCTGACCCCCAAAACACGAAGCATATTTGATCAAGGCTTTTTAAGAAACATTAAGTAATTAAGACCCCCTTCCTTAATATGCTGGAAGAAGTAGAACTCTTCTGTTGGATTCAGACACAATTCAGATTCTGATGTCAGTTAAACCACTGATTACCTTCATGATATAGGTAATTTTTAAAATCTTTCTGAGCCTATTTCTTCATTTATAATATTGAGACATTGATATCACTTTATTTTAATAATTATACTACTGTTAAAATAATTTATTATAATTTTTTTTAGGGTTTAAATGTCAAAAAATAAAGCTCCACAGTACCTAGAAAATTAGACATTTGTATTAGTCAGATTTTACTTAGATAAAGAAGCTACAACTAACTCAATATCTTTGATTTTCAACAGCAAACATTGTTTCTTTTTCAAGAATCTTCATGTTATCTGGGGCTCTGCTGAAGGGTTTGAGCTTACTTGGCCAGTTCAGTTGAGCTTAATTCTAGTACCAGTTCGGGTTCAGATCTGCTCCATAACTCTCCATCCAGGATTTAGGCTGAAAGAACAATGCCTACTTCAGGCATGCTCCTCTCATTGTGAATAGCAAAAATGTAAGAAGGCTGGTGGAAATTTGCTCAGATCTCATACCCTACCACTTCTGCCCACTTGCCGTTGGCCATAATGAGCCACATGGGCACCCCAAAGTCAGTGTGGCAGGGAACAGTGTTGCAGCCCCAGGGAATCCACTCCCAGGACAAAAAAGAAGGAGCAGCTATGAATGGATACTCACTATCACACAGTTCGATTAATGATAGTCATTATAATTAGCTATTGTTTGGCACTATGATGGTTCTAACTGTGAAAACATCCTAAAGTCTATTGGAGGAGGTCATCCAGAGGACATGACTGTTAGAGGAACCTCAAGCTAGACCTGGACAATCTCAGGCTCTACACTCCTACCTCATCCTTGAATGTATATTTTGTGCACCAATCCCACAACTAAAGACTTGTCAATGATGAACCTCTCAACAGCAATGGGTTAAGGACATCTGGACAGCATTCATTACTGAATCTATTAAAGGTCTCTACATAAACTTTTAAGGTTCTGATGACCAGGTAGGGAGATTTACTCATCTTGAGGCACCCAGGACAAGCCTTCTTGGATAAGCTCTCCTGCTTATTAAACCTTCCACCTACCAATCTGGAGTGTTCTGCCTCTTCCTTCCATTTCTTCATACTCTCCTTGTTCGACTTTCACTAGGAGAAAAATGGACGGTGAGAACCAATAAGACCTCATAGCAAATTATAGAGATATTTTCCCAATTGCCTCCAAGAAATCAAATGTCCTTCTGATGAAGCTTTTATTAGATGATTTGAGTGTCTTGTTTTAAGTTACTGAAGTTGTTCATTCAACAGGCATGAGTACCTGAAGGAAGCAATGTTATACCACACAATACTTTCACAAGTACTCTTTAAAAAATAAAACATATACATGTTTTGTCTTTACATTATACCTATAATAAAATGTACATAACTACTTATTTTTTAAAATAATACATATATTTGGCTTTACTTGCTGTGAATGAGGCATAACAACCCTGTTAAAGTGGGCAAAATAATACTTCCGAAAATATCATTTAATTAAGATCTTCATGTATTAGGAGTCAGGATTCTTTGTTTGCCCACTTGCCATCCTCTCCTTCTTAATCCCTGGCTACCTCACCCTATTTTATAGTTTCTGGTTTCATATTCTGAATTGAATTTGACTTCTATCCCTTTGTCTATTAAAACTTTTACTTCTAGTTAAAATATGGTTAGCATTAATATTAATGCCTTTCTGGAAATTACCTTTCTACCAACTCTAGTGGTCTCTTTAAGAATACTTTAGTCCTCATTTTTTTGTCATTTTAAATTATTTCCTCTGAGCCGTGAATGACGTCAGAAATATAGTGAGAGAGGTCCCCAGATCTCTCTCCTCTTGAAACAACAATAAGCCAAACATCTAAATCTCAACAACAACAACAACAACAACAAAAACACCCAAACTGCACACCAGAATGTTTGAGCATGAGATCTGCACATAAGAGCTACCACAAGTCAGAACCCTGGGTGTTGGGCAGTGGGCTGAGAGAAACAAAGAAGCTGCCTCTCACAGCCTCCAGAGATCTCTCCAGGAGAAGGGGAGGGGAGAAGGTGTGGTGAATTCCCTGAACAGCCCTGCCTGGGAGAGCTGTGAGGTCCATGCAGCCTTTGGCAAGCCCAGTCATCAGGGCAGAAAAGAGAGGACAGCAGAGAAACAATTGATTTTTACCAGCTGCAGTTGCAAAACCAAGGCTGAGCTGCAACCCTCATTCCCCAACCCAGAGGGCCTCCCCACCCAGACCCTCCAAGACAGAATGCCGAGGATCCCTAGGGGAATTTGATTTGAGCAAATGCTACTGAAATTACCACTAACACTGATAGGAACTGAAACTGAGGGTAGCAAACATGATTAAATATCTATAAGAAAAAAAATTATTAACACTTTATATAAAGCAGATCCAAGAGGCTTAGATGCCACCTACTGGAAACCGAAAGAAAAACACTTTCTTTGCAACAGGCTAGGGACCATTTTATAATAAATCTTCTTTCTGGGGAAAAAAAAATTAGACTACAGTTTTATTAATGCCCAGGCAAAGAAATAGTCTATTAAACATCATTAACAACCAAGGTGACAAGGCATCTTAGAAAGAAAGAGAGAAATATGTGACTTAAATGACAGAAAATTCAGGGTGGTACTTCTGAAAACATTCAGTGAGATCCGAAACGAGTCATATCAAAAATTTCAGGAATTGAAAAAACAATTAGATGAGCAAAATGAGTTCTTTAGCCAGGAGATTGAAACCCTCAATAAGAACCGAATAAACCTTCTGGAGATAAAGAACGCACTGCAGGAGCTGAAAAATGAAATAACAAGCCTGGGGAATAGAGTCGACCAAAAGGAGGAAAAGATCAGTTATATCGAAGACAGAAATCTAGAAATAAATCAGAAGGAAAAGAGAGAAACCAAAGAATAAAAAATAATGAAAGAGAAATACCAGAACTAGCTGATATCATCAGGAGAGGAAACATAAGAATAATGAGAATTCTCAAAGGGGAGGAAAAGAGACAGGGATTAGAAAGCATTTTCAGAGAAATAGTTGATGAGAACTTCCCAAATCTAAGGAATGAGCTATAGCTGAAACTTACTGAAAGGGGCAGGGGAGAGGTAGATAGGGGAAAAAAAATTAAATCATTTCTTCAATTAAAAATAAATAAATAAATAATTTTTTTAAATAAAAATAAAAATTTTACAAAAAAATATAAATAAATAACAAATAAATAAATAATTTTCTCTGTTCAGGTATCTTAAGTTCTTGAAACTTGTCCCTCCCTCTGATCTTTTGAGGGTCTCTACCCTGCCTTATTCTTAAGAAGTCTGTGATAGAGCTTAGTTTTTCTACCCTCCTGCCTAAGTATACCAAGAGCAAGGAATTTAGAGGCCATTTTAGAATTCTACCTATTCTATCAGTTTTAAAATATATATATCTATAGAGATAACGTAGTGTAATTTGCAATTCGACTATAGTAGCATGAGTTTATAGTATTGCAATTGAAAAGTGTCTTAAAAATCATCCAGATCTACAGTCCCCTGCCCTCATGCCCCCAACAGATGAAGCAGCTTTTCTATAGACTGAAAGTCATTCATTCTTTGCTTTAACATTTATATTGATGACAAGGCTCACATGTTTATGAACCAGGAAAGTTAAATGTTAAAGCTCTGTAACGTAAGATAATTACAAAAAATATATAAAAATGCTATAAAATCTTTATTTCTGTAACTTCTTATTTAGTTCCCTCTGGAAAATTTTAGGATCAAAAATAATCTTTTCAGATATAAGGCCTTTAAATTTAAAAATCAACTATCACTCTTCCTCCTGAGATGATTTAGGTATTCTCTCCTCCAGGCTAAATATTCTAGTTTTCATTGGATGTCATTTCCATGTCTTTCATGATTCTTGTCACCCACCTGTAAATTTACTCCCATCTGTTAAAAAAACCTCTTAAAATGTTGTTCTTACACCTTGACCAAGTGATATTATACCAGGAATATAATTCAGACTATAAAGCAGAGTAGCTCAACATTAGAAAACCGCTGACTATAATATACAATATAAATAGGCTAAAGAAATTATATAATTATTTTTATAAATACAAAAATATATTTGATAATTTTTCCCTTTTAATAAACTTATAGGAAATAAAATACAATAATTTATCTTTACTTGTCAAGGAGCATCTTTTTCTAAAAAGAACCAACTCAATGATAAAATTTTATTTACATTATTTAAAAAAGTATTTTTTATTAAATAAAGACAGCACATCTTACCATTACTTTTAAAGTGTATAATTTAAAATCAAGAACAAAATAAATGTTATTATTCTATAGTGTTATTTAGAGAGTTCTGGGAAATTCAGTAAGGATGAAAATTAATATTAAGCATTAAAAAATTTAAAAATAATAATTTTTTGAAATCATAACATATCTGAAAAATATTTTTTAAATGCTAAACTTTTTTAAGTAACAAGAAATAAAAGCATGAATATGAGATAATTACATCAAAAAATTATACTTAGTACTTTGGCATAACAAGAAATTAATTAAATTAATAAAATGTTTTATAAAAAATAATAAAAATAAATGTATAACCAAGTTTAAGAAAAAGACACACAAAAAAAGGAAGATTAACAGAGGAATATGTAAGCATGTAGATATGCATATTCTATTCCAGAAAAAGAAGCTGAAAGTTGCTAAGATGTTTAGTCTAGTTAACATATAGATTAATAAAATCTGATTAAAATCTCATCAAAATTTGTGTGTTTATGTGTGTGAAACTTAGCAAAATGATTGTAAATTTCTTTTTGAAAAATAAAGAAATGCAAATATCAAATAATATACTGAGATAATCTCAATAGTGTATAAGGGGAAAGGGAAGGCGAATCTTAGCAGATAATAGAATGTGTTACACAGAAACAATAAGTAGAACTCTATGTTGTTACTGCCCAAATGGATATTTCTCTCAAGGTATAAGAGGGGAGAGATCAAAATTGGTCCAAATATATATAAGAACATTTCCTATTATAATTACACTTTTAGAAACAAGTAGAAAACGATTATTTTAAATATGGAGCCTGAGATTTTGGGTTAGCAATATGAAAATAAAAACAAATAGGATTCCAATCTTTCTCTGAAAAGCAAAAAAAAATCTCCATATGGAGTAATGATTTAAATATAAGAACTTGAAAGAGTAAAATTAGGAGAATATAATGTGCTACTATTTATCAGATCTCAGGAGATACGATCATTTTCTCTACATTACAACAGAATAAATTGCATAAGAAATAACTAGAGAACTAAAAATAAAGTTACATTCAAAAAGATGTACTGGCAACATTAACTATGGAAATAAAATATTGAAATATATATGTGTGAGAGCAAAAAAATTCTTAAGTAAATTATTTTATTTTAATTAATTATTTTTTAATAGAGGAAATTATTTAAATTTTTTGACCTCATCTATCTCTCCTTTCCCCCTTCCAATAAATTTCAGCTCTACCCTTTAATAGTAAGGTGTGTGTGTGTGTGTGTGTGTGTGTGTGTGTGTGTGTATTTAAACTGTGTGTTCACCTCCCATAGTTACATTTCTTTACGTCACCACATATTTGATCCCCTTTACCGCATCTACCTCCCTCTCCACTCACACTCTATCCTCTGGTAACCACGAGTCCATTACATATGTCTATGAGTGTCTGTTTGTCCTGTTCATTTGTTACTTTTATGTATATCCCATATATAAGTGATATCTTGTGATTTTCAACTTATTCAGTCTGGCTTATTTTGCTTAGTGTGATTATTTCAACATCTATCCATGCTACCGCAAATGGCAGTATTTCATCTCTTCTTATGGCTGAGTAATATTTCATTGTATATATGTACCACAGCTTTTTTAGCCAGTCATCTATCATAGGACACACTTGCTTTCGTGTCCTGGCCACTGTGAATAATGTTGCTATGAACACCAGTGTGCAAATAACTTTTCAATAAGAGTTTTCAGGTCTTTAGGGTAAATACCTAGTAGAGGGATTGCTGGATCATAAGGTAGATCAATTCTTAGTTTCTTGAGGAACCTCCATACTGTTTTCCATAGTGTCTGTACCAATTTGCAGTTCCACCAGCAGTGTGTGGGGGATCCTATTTATCCATAACCTCTCCAGCATTTGTTATTACTTGTCCTGTTGATTATAGCTATTCTAACAGGTGTGAAATGGTATGTTATTGTGTGTTGATTTGCAATTTTCTAATAGGTGGCAATGTTGAGCATTTTTTCATATATTTGTTGGCCATTTGAATGTCCTCTACGGAGAGGTGTTTGTTCAAGTCTTCTGCTCATATTTTGATTGGATCATTTGCTTTTCATTGTTATTGAGTTGTACGAGTTCTTTGTATATTTTGGATATTAGGCCCTTATCGGAGGCGTTGCTCACAAATATATTTTGCCATTCAGACGGTGTCTCTTTACCTTGTTGACTAGTTCTTTTGCTGAGCAAAAGCTTTTTAGTTTGATGTAGTCCCATTCATTTATTTCAGCTTTTACTTCCCTTGCCTTTGAGGTCAAATTCATAAAATTCTCTTAAGTCCAAGGTTTTTGAGTGTAGTTCCTATGTATTCTTCCATGCATTTTATTGTTTCAGGTCTTATATTCAGGTTCTTAATCCATTTTGAGGTAATTTCGGTGTGTCGTGAACAGTCTAGTTTTATTCTTTTGCAGGTGGCTTTCCAGTTTTCCCAGCACTATTTATTTCTTTCTTGAACTGTATATTTTTGTTTTTTTGTTGAAAATTATTTGCCCATATAAATATGGGTTTACTTCTGGACTCTCAATTCTGTTACACTGATCCATGTATCTATTTTGCTGCCAATACCATGCTGTTTTGATTACTGTCACTTTGTAGTATAATTTGAAGTCAAGAAGAGTGATGCCTCCAGCCTTGTCCTTTTTTCTCAGGATGGATTCAGCAATTCAGGGTCTTTTGTGCTTTTATACAAAACTGATGATTTTTTTGTTCTTTTTCTTTAAAAAATTTTGATGGAATTTTGAAAGATGTTGCATTAAATTTGTATAATGCTATAGGTAATATGGTAATTTTAACTATGTTGATCCTTCCAATCCATGATCACAGATTATCTTTCCATTTCTTTGTATCTTCTTCAATTTTTTTTAATAGGGTCTTATAGTTTTGATTACATAAGTCTTTCACATGTTTCATTAGATTTATTCCTAGGTATTTTATTCTTTTTGTTGCAAGTGCAAGAGAAATTACTTTTCCACTTCTTTTACTGACACTTCGTTATTAGAGCATAGGAACGCTATTAGAGTATAGGAATGTTATTGGAGTATAAGAACATTGATTTTGTATCCAGAGACTTTATTGTATTTGTTTATTGTTTCTAGTAGTGTTCTTGGGTAGTCTTTAGGGTTTTCTATATAGAGAATCATGTCATCCGCAAATAGTAACAGTTTGACTTCATTTTCTATTTGGATGCCTTTTATATCTTTCTTGCCTAATAGCACTTGCTAGGACCTCCAATGTTATATTGAATAACAGTGATGATAGTCGACAGACTTGCCTTGTTCCTAATCTTAGAGAGAAGGTTTTTAGTTTTTCACCATGAAGTATAATGTTGGCCAAGGGTTTGTCATATATGGCCTTTATTATGTGAAGGTACTTTCATTCTATACCAATTTTGTTAAGTGTTTTGATCATAAATGGGTGCTCTATCTTGTCGAAGGTTTTTTTCGTATCTATTGATATGACCATATGATTCTTATGTTTACATTTGTTTATGTGATGTATCAGATTAATTGATTTGCCTATGTTGAACCATCCCTGTGTCTCTGGGTGAAGCCCATTTGATCGTGGTGTATAATCTTTTTAACATGTTGCTGAATTTGGGTATCTTATTTAGTATTTTTGCATCTGTGTTCATAAGAGATATTAGTCTGCAGTTTTCTTTTTTGTGTTATCTTTACCAAGTTTTGGTATTAGGGTGATATTGGCCTCATAAAATGAGTTGGGAAGTACTGCCTCCTCTTTTACTTTTTGGAAGAGTTTAAAGAGAATAGCTATTAAATCTTTTTTAATGTTTGGTGGAATTCATCTGGTCTTGAACTTTTACATTATGGTAGGTTTTTGATGGTAGTTTCAATTTCCATACTGCTAATCAGTCTATTTACATTTTCCAGTTCTTCTTGATTCAGTCTAGGAAGGTTATATTTTTTCTAAGTACTGGTCCATTTCTTCCATGTTATTAAATTTGGTGTTATGTACTTTTCATAGTATTCTTGTATTATCCCTTTTATGTCTACGGTTTCTGTTGTAATTTCCCTTCTTTCATCCTTGATTCTGTTTATGTGTGTCCTTTCTCTTTTTTCTTTAGTGAGTCTAGCCAGGGTTTTGTCAATTTTATTAACTTCTCAAAGAACCAGCTCTTTGTTGCATTTATTTTTCTATTATTTTGTTTTGTTTTCAATTTCATTTATTTCTGCTCCAATTTTGATTTCTTTCTTTCTACTGACTTTAAGCTTCACTTGTTCTTCCTTTTCTAGTTTTTTAACATGAAGTGTTAGGTTGTTTATTTGAGCTCTTTCTTGTTTTTTGAGATAGGCCTGTAATTATATGAACTTTCCTCTTATAACCGCTTTTGCTGTGTCTCAAAAGTTTTGATATGTGGTACTATCATTATCATTTATTTCTATGTATCTCTTGATCTCTCTTTTTATTTCTTCCCTGACTCAGTTATTCTTTAGTAGTATGTTGTTAAATCTTTATGTATTTGTGGTTCTTTCTGATTTCGTTTTGCAGTTGATCTCTAGTTTCAAAGCATTATGATCACAGAATATGGTTGGTATGATTTCAACCCTCTTAAATTTGTTGAAGCTATCTCTGTGTCTCAGTATGTGGTCAATCCTTGAGAATGTTCCATGTGCACTAGAGAAGAACGTATAAGCAGATGTTTTGGGATGAAAGGTTTTGTAAATGTCAATTATGTCCAGTCAGTCTAATGTATCATTTAAAGATGCGATTTCCTTATTGATTTTCTGTTTGAATGACCTGTCCATATCTAACAGTGGGGTATTTAGGTTTTCTACTATGATAGTGTTTTGGTCTGTTTCTCCCTTTAGTTCTGTTAGTAATTGCCTTATATATTTTGGGGCTCCCTGATTGGAAGCATAGATGTTAATAAATGTTATGTCTTCCACGTGCAAGATTCCCTTTATCATTTTGAAGTGTCCCTTAGTATCTTTCTTTACCATTTTATTTTGAAGTCTGTTTTGTCTGATATTAGTACTACTATTCCTGCTTTTCTCTGAATGCCATTTGCTTGAAATATCATTTTCCACCCTTTCACTTTGAGTCTGTGTTTGTCTTTGGAACACCTATCTATCTAATAGAATGTCTGGCATCTAGTAAGTATTTGATAAATAGTAGCTACTGTTAAATGAGAGCTGCCAATCAAGTTCAGTTGTAATCATTTGGCCCAGTTTATCTCCATTTCTGCACCTTTGGAGCATATTAACTAACTCTTCTATATTTGTGTCTATCTTGCTGTGTCTTCTGGGGTATGGCTATATAGATATCTCCCAAGTTAGCTCCAATTCATTAACAAGAACAATTTGGGTACAATTTTTCCACCAGTTATAAGTTCCATTCATCTGTACTATATTCCTCTATCTTATCCATAAAGGTCTTTGTCAAATGCTTTGCAAATTTAAAAAATAATCGTAAGATTTTAGCAATATTTAGACAACAGAAAATAAAATTAATTTTTATGGTCTGACTTATTCTCATGATCCCACAATGATGTCTTGAGATCAGTGCTTTTCTAAATCTTCCCAAATTTCTTAATATTCTGTTTTAGAATTTTGATAAAGACTAGTTAAAATTCACCAGTCTGTGCTTCTATTGTCTCTATTTCCTAGAGCAGAGCTACATTTATATTCTATACAATATTTTTACTCATAAATCTGTAGTAATTGATTCTATAATAAATATAGAGGCAAATGTGGAAATCTTGAAGGGATTAGATTTAACTCATTTAAATAGTTATACTAAGAGGGTTAATTCTAGTAGGCATAGGATTGGCCCAAACTCCTTTCTGAAATACGTACTGGTCAAGGTATGAGATGCAGTTTTTAATAGTGTTGTTTTGGAGCAAGTTTGGAAACAATCTTTGCCAGCTTGTCAGCATTGTTTATTAATTAGAGAAAGATAGATGATTTGCAGCATGTTTCAGTGAGACTCCCAAAGGACTCTGACATTGAGTCTACATACATACCCAGCAGAGGTGTGAGAGGCCCACTTGGGACTCCTTCTTGGGCTTTCTGGTTCTGAGGTGTTCTGTTCACAGGTAACTTGCTCCTTAATTTGAAAGGGAAGGCACATCTATTATGGCCCTGAAGAAGAAGGAAACAGGAGTCTACAATTGGCCTCTCTAAATTCTTGGCTGTGAAGCAGCCTTTGGCTGAAATGAATATCATTACTGCTATTCTGAATAAATATGCTATTGCTATTGTGTGTCCTTTTCTGGAAATAAACTATAGATTCAGAAATATTATTATTTTTGGTCTTATGAGTCCACCATTTGCACAATAGGCAAAATAAAGCTGTTCCATCAAGTTTTAGTTATTGATTTTTAAATGCTTAATATATTCTCAAAGTAATTTCATTTCTATGACTTCTATACCTGGGCTAATCAGTTATGATATATACCTATTAGAATCAAGCATAACACAAGGTAAAACATAGAATTAAATGACATTGATTCAGCCCTCATCTAGACTGTAGCCCATTGCAATGGTGAATTTGGAAGCAAGTAATCTCCCTTATATGTAAATTGTTAAATAGCCATAGAAGAAGGTTGACAAAAGATGAAGATACTATTCTGCAGCATAAGAGTGTGTCATACACAGAATTAGGTTCGAGTTCTGGAGCCATTATCAATACTTTCTATATGGCCCCAGGCCAAATTATGTATTATTATGAGAATTTATGATACAATCTAAAGAGAAGGGCTTACATATTTTGTTCAACCACAAAATAAATGTATCCCTAGTACCTAGAATAAAGTTTAATACATTGTAGATGATTAAAAACAACAATTAACAAAAACCTTTATTTACTGTTAGTTATATTCTAGGCATTGATAAGGCATTTTGCATATATTTTTAATTCATTAAGTACATGCCACAACCATATGAAGTACTATAATCTCGAACCTCATTTTATCTATGAGAAAAGCAAGGCATAGAGGGGTTAAGTAAATTGCTCAAGGCCACACAGCTAATAAATGGCACAGCCAGGTGGTCTGGCTCCAGAATCCAGGCACTGAGAAACTCCCCAAAAGAGAATGGCTCAATTACCTTAGAAAATCACTATTAATCATTGTTTAATAATTTAGTATTTTAATAAAGATTTTATTTTCACCTTTAATCTAAGTTGTTTTCCTAAATTATTATGATTTCAAATATCAAGGCTTAAATTCTAACAAGGCAAGCAAACCCCTTTTCAAAAGAAAGCAGATCAAGAATCTCTCACAATTTCAAATGCTTCATAGTAATTCCAATGTCTTCTCTGAGAGTAATTTATTTATTCACACGAACAGAAGCAGTTGGCCCAATGCAGGTGTTGTCATGTTTGTGGACCTTTAATGAGAATGTGAGAGTTTGCTGAAAAAGAGAATAACAAAAATAAGGTGTTTTTTTTTCCTCTAGCTCCAGCTTATCTGAGAGAAAAAAAAGGCAGATTACAGTACTACACATGATAGAAGTAGATAATAAACTATTTCTTCTACATTAAAAAAAAAAAAACTTTTCCATAATTGTGAGCTCCTTTATTGGTAAAGGGAACCAGAGATTGGCAATGGGAATCATAAGATGTAAAGTGGTAATTCTAGAGACAGGACCAGCAAAACCTGAAAATGACTTGATTTGTTTCTTACTCTATCAAAGAGGCTTATCTTACATGGAGAGAATGGCATATCCCTGTAATTTATTTTTCCACTTCAATTTTAATTTAACTATTTAAAAAAAAAAACTACCAATCATCTTTAACTACTCTACAATGTGGGTCATCTCAGACCTATTAATTGATTTTCTACTTCTTAAATTCTTACACCAAAAGGCAAATTGATATGGAGTTAAGGAAAGCAGTAAGCATATCCATATCACAAATAGAAATATTTAGGAACAAAGTAAAGAAGGTTCTGTCCACCTTTTGGCAACTTTTCTTTTTAGTTTTTTTTTTTTTTTTTCTGTGTAGTTAAGAATGAAACCTTTGGTCATCAATGTCTTAGGAAAGAAAAGAAGAGGAGACACCAAATAAATATGATTCTTTGAGTTTAAGTTTTGAGCTCCTCAGACTGCTCCAAAATAAAAATGAAAAATAAAATACTTGAAATTAAAATGAAAGACTCACCAAGGCCCTGAAAATAAGATATATAGTATACTGAACAGAAATAGAATAGAAACTCATAATGTTGAGCAGGGCTACCGAAATAACTATTTAGTTTGCCTTCTTTGTGCTATAATTAATATTATATTCTTATTTTTCCAACTTTTTGGAACTGATTTTTATAAAATAAAAAATGACATATTCAGAGAATGAAATACTATACAGTAATTAGTGAATAACTTAGAGATATATGTACTGACATAGTTCAATCTCACTAACATGAGATAGATTATGAAATTAGTTAATTGAAGTACATTACTATTTATGAAGTACATAAAACAATGTTAGCCACTGTTTGCGGGTATATACATATTAATTAAAAAGTAAAAGATATGGATTAGATATTCACAAAATTTATGATGGTAGTTGAACAGAAGAAAACAAGGAAGAAAAGAGGAAAGGTAATATAATTGAGAAGGGGAATTTATCGGTAGTTACTTATTTTTTAAAAAATGATCTAAAACCAATATTACCTATAATGTACTTATCTTAGGTAGTGAGTACATGGTGTTTGTTGCAGTGTCCTTTGCATAGTTACTCTATTTTCTCAAGCAAAAACAAAGATTTCAAAAAGCAATTTGCGTATGCAGCTCCTTGATAATCACAGAAGCCATGTCTTCAGGAGAAATTTCAGAAGAAATGTGGTCTATCATTTTGTGATTAAGTAATTTAGATCAGTCTCTTTTTTTATTAAATTTATTAGGGTGACATTGGTTAATAAGATTGTATAGATTTCAAGTATATAATTCGATAATGCATCATCTGTATGTTGCATTACCAAATGTTCAACTACCAAAGGCAAATCTCCTTCCATCACCACACATATTGACCCTCTTTACCTTTATACACTCTCTAACTCCCTTTTCACTCTGGTAACCATTAAACTATTGTCTGTGTCTATGAGTTTTTGCTCTTTGTCTTGTTTGTTTGTTGCTTTCAGTTTTATATCCCACATATAAGTGAAATTATATGGTTCTCAACACTTTCTGTCTGACTTATTTTGCTTATCGTGATTATCTCAAGATCCATTCATGTTTTCCCAAAGGGCAGTATTTTATCTCTTCTTATGGCTGAATAATATTCCATTGTATATATGTACCACAATTTCTTTATCCAATCATCTATTGAAGCACACTTCAGTTGTTTCCAAGTTTTGGCCCCAGTGAATAATGCTGCAATAAACATCAGGGGCATATTTCTTTATGAATAAATGTTTTCAAAATTGGGGAATAAGTACCCAGAAGAGGGATTAGCTGGATCATATGGTACTTCAACTCATAATTTTTTGAGGAATCTCCATACTGTTTTTCATAGTGGCTGTACCAATTTACATTTCCACCAGCAGTGTGTGAGGGTTCCTTTTTCCCCCACAACCTCTCCACTACTTGTTATTACTTGTCTTATTGATAATAGCTATTCTTGCAGGTGTGAAGTGGTAGCTCATTGTAGTTTTGATTTGCATTGTCCTATAGCTAGTGAGTTTGAGCATCTTTGGCCATTTGAATATCTTTTTTGGAGAAATGTGTATTCAGGTCCTCGGCTCATTATTTAATTAGATTGTTTTGTTGTTGTTGTTGTTGTTGTTGTTGTTGTTGAGATGTATGAGTTCTTCATACATTTTGAATATTAGTCCCTTATCGAAGGCGTTGTTTGAAAATATTTTTCTCCCATTCATAAGGTTATCTCTTTGTCTTGTTGACATTTTCTTTGCTGTGCTGAAATTTTTTAGTTTGATATAGTCCCATTCATTTATTTTTGCTTTTACTTCCCTTGCCTTTGAGGTTAAATTCATAAAATCCTCTCTAAATCCAAGATCCATGAGTTTAATGACTATGTATTCTTGTATGTGGTTTATTGTTTCAGGTCTTATATTTAATCTTTAACCATTTTGAGTTAATTTTGGTATATGGTGACAGATAGCAGTGTAATTTCATTCTTTTGCATGTATGTAGCCTTCCAATTTTCTCAGCACTATTTATTAAAAAGGTTTTTCTTTCATCACTTTATGTTTTTGGCTCTTTGTCAATAATTGTTTCTGGGCTGTCAATTCTATTCTATTGGTCTTTATGTCTGTTTTTGTGAATATACCATTCTGTTTTGATTATTGTCTCTTTGTAGTAGAATTTAAAGTCCGGCAATGTGATAGCTCCAGCCTTGTTCTTTTTTCTCAGGATTACTTTGGCTATTCAGGGTCTTTTATGGTTACATACAAATCTGATCATTTTTTGTTCCATTTTTTAAAAAATGCTATTGTGATTTTGATGGGGATTGCATTAAATTTGTATATTGCTTTGGGTAATATGGCCATTTTAATTATGTTGATTCCTCCAATCTATAAATGTGAAATATCTTTCCATTTTCTGTGTCTTCTTCAATTTCTTTTAATAATCTCTTTTGGTCTTTAGTGTATGGGTCCTTCATATGCTTTGTTAAGTTTATTCCTAAGTATTTTATTCTTTTTGTTGCAATTAGCAGAATTTTTTTTTTCTAAAACTTCATTGTTACCATATTGGAACACAGCAAATTTTTGTACATTGACTTTGTATCTTGAAAATTTACTATATTTGCTTATTGTTTCTAATAGGGTTTTTTGTGGAATCTTTAGAGTTTTGTATATAAAGAATCATGCCATCTGCAAAAAGTGACAACTTGACTTCTTCATTCCAATTTGGATGCCTTTTATTTCTTTCTAGCTCTAGCTAGAACTTCTGATACTATATTGAATAAAAGTTTGAGAGTGGGCATCAATCATTGTGATATATCACATATACAAAACAAAGGATAAAAATTATATGATCATATCAGTAGATGCAGAAAAAGCATTTGGCAAGATACAACATCCACTTAAGATCAAAACACTTAATGAAATGTCTATAAAAGGAAAGTTCTTCGACATAATAAAGCCCATATATGACAGACCCTCAGCTAATATCACTTTTAATGGTGAATAACTGAAAGCTTTCCTAAGATTAGATCAGTCTTTTCAATTTCAGAACTTTCTGACTGAAGTCTCATAGAGATAAGTGTAGTAAACATTACTATTGGCTATTAACAGATCAGCCTCCTAGAGGGCACATCTTCCATTAAGAACACTTTCCTCCACTGCCATCAGACCAAGGTACTGACAATAACAAACATTTTTATGCAATTTTCCAACCACTAGCTTAGTCACCTTTTATTAAGTGTTTAATGTGCCAGAAAGTGTTAGGCACTTTCACATCCATTGTGCTCTATGGCCCCCTCAGAGACCTACAGCACAATAGAAGAGAAGAAATAATAAGCTTTAAATAGGCAAACAGGAGTCTGGGACTTCACTTCATCCTTTACATTCCTTGTAACCCTAGAGCTACAAAATATCTTTGAGTCAGTTTTCTCATGTAAAATAGAGAATTCCCCTACCTTCTAGGTAATGGTAAGGGTCAAATGAGATGACTTCCATAAACAGCCTACTGTGGTACCTTAGTAGGACCTCAGTGTTACCACCTCCATTTTACAAAAGAACTAAAGTTCTGAGGGGTTCAGTGATCTGACTCTGGTTACACAAAACTGATAACATCCAGGAAGTATGGCTGTTAACAGCATAGACTCTAGACCCAATCTGCTCAGGTTCAAATCCCAGCTCTGTCACTTACCAGCTGTGTAACTTTACACAAGTTATTTAACTTCTCTGTGCCTTAGTTTTCTCACACGTAAAATGAGAACAGTAAGGGCAAGTATTTTATAGGGTTGTTATGAAGATTATATAAAGAGGCACTTCAAACAAAATCTAGCATGTAATGAGCACCATGTAACTTAATTAATAATCAGTAACAAATAAGTCACTAACTCAATATACAGAAATTTATGCTCAGTAGAAGAAAGTGTAGAGCTGCCCCTTCCACTGCACTTTAGCTGCCTCAATTAGCAATGGCAGTAGGATGTGGACACCAAAGTTTTGCATCTGTTATTGTTTTAAGGGGAGAGTGTTAAAGAAAAGAGAGAAGTAAAGGCAAAGTCTGTCATCAACATCATTGATTCTTACCTTCCCATGGGTAATGCTCTTTTGTATATTTTTCAGAAGTTTCAACTAAGCCAATCAGCAAGTTCACAGGAGCTAATTTTTAAGATTTAACTACTATAAAAGGCTCACATGTTTTCATTAAAGTCTCTGTTTCTCCATGATGTGTCCTTTTCAGTTTTACCAGCAGCAATGAGTACTAGTTGGCAACAGTTCCCCCATTATCCTCTTTCTGAAGGGCATGCATAACTCACTTAATTGCTTCACACTACAGTACACTGCTGTTTAGAACCAGTCTGTTTCTTTCTATTGTAACAGCACGGAAATAAATAAGCAATTTTCATACATTAGGAAACATAAGCATGCCAGAGTCTAATTCATACTTATGTGATTAATAAACCAGAGCACTTAGATGAAATACACCACACAAACACTATTCCATTAGAGCAGTCGTTTGGGTATGAGATCTCACCCACAGTTGTCTCACTGCTGGGCCCAGTAAACAGCTCCAATATGAAAACTTATTGACCATCTTTAGGGTGAATGCTCTCCTTTAAGTTAAAAATTAAAATATCAGAAATAGAGAGCCAACTTTCCTGCTTTTTACATGAGCTATAAGCAGGCTGCAGGACTCAGCAAATACATTATCTGTGCCTTGTTTATAAATGGACAGAAAAGATAGACTGAAAATAAAATTGATTTTATTCACTTAGGATTTTATACTCCATTGCACAACCACAACCCAGCAAATTTTTCATTAGGAGAGATAATTACTTTAATGAAGATTAAATATAATTTAAAATTCGCATTTATCTTTATCTACCTAAAGCAGGTCAGAATTAACCTAAAATGGTTAAGAAAATGGGAAGAAAAGGATTTCTCCAAGTCTCCATCTGTTTGTGTAGAGATGAGTCTGATATGACAGTCATCCTATCCTGCCTTTCTTCCTCTTTCTCCTCTTCCTCTCATTTTATCCATTAGTGTCTCCCACATCAAGCCCAAATCAAACCTTCTGCTTTCTAATAATCTTAATTTGTGGATGTTTGGCAGAGGCAGCAGGATAGCAGCAATTAATATCTAGGATGTTCAAAGACCTATGAAACACATATGGGGAAAAACATTAAGATCAAAGAAGTAGCAGGTTGGTTTTAGAAATATCCTCCCTCCTTGAGACAGAATATTTTTACTCCACCTGTCAAAGATAGAAAGCCAAGAATAATCTTAAACCGATTAGTATTACTTATCATTTCACGTGGTGTTAGACTTCCTCATTAATAGCATTTAATCATTGTTGTGGAAGGAGCATAGGAGACAGAAAAACAAGAGTTTAACTCCTAGCTTCTCCTCTTATTAAATGTATGACTTTAAAAATGTTTCTTCTATCAGTCTGTGCTCCTCTTCTATAAAATGGACTAATAATGCCCACCCTAAGTTTACAGATTTTGAGCACCTGGCATTGAATGGGTTCTCATAAATGTAATATACTTCCTTATTGGATCCTAAAAGCACCAAAAAAATCTATACCAATGACTCAATTATACCTAGGTGACAGCAACACTCTATTCTACAAAAGTGACCAGTGAGTTTTGCCCCCAAAAAGGAGTGGTACAGGGAAGCACAGGATTGTCAGACCCTCTAGCACAGATAGGCATAACCCTGAGTGTTTCAACATTCAATTTTGAAGGAGGAAGACTATGTCGAATTTAGTGAGGAGATACAACTGGCTTCCAGATACAATATTTCAAATAATAGCTCTCTTACTAATGGGACATGACACATTATATATAGTATTTTATTTAATTAGTGTGATGAGATAATTTATCATCCAAATCAGGATACTTTCAGAGTGAAAGAAAATTTTATACATAATTTATCAAAACATGTAAACTTGAATGGTCCTAAGCAAACCGGATGTATGGTTGCCCCATGTTTAATCCATAAAATCACTCTGTGAGATACAAAACACTCCCTAGTTTACAGAGTAAACTATGATTCAGAAAGGTTAAAAGTAACAATCACAAGGACATAACAAACTAGCAAGTAGCAAACTTAGGGTAGGAACCTCTGTAAGATGCTATAGTTTCTTTGCTCTAATATACTCCCTCCTTGAAACACTGTAGTCATAATATCAGCAGCCAAATAACATCATTAATTTTGTTTTGAAAGCCTGTCTTTATTAAATAAATAGCATATTTCAGCTCTAAGTCATGACCTCCAAATACCATCAAGAAAAGAAGTAAAAAAATGAATAAAGATAAAACAAAATGATGCCAGTAAAAGCAGTCATATCCTAACGAGCATCCAGCTCCTTCTTGGTGCTCAATATAGCCTGAATACCAAAGGCCTGAGCTAATTATTCAAGCACGGTTGATGACTGTCAATAGGGCCAGATATCAATAAGCCTCTTTCCCCATGTGCTGGTCTATATTCTCATGCACCCAATTAATTCCTTGATCTAGGTCAATTCACTGCTGGTTTTTAGTGATCTGCAATCATAAATCAATTTGTTTCACTCTAACACATGCCAGGATCTAGAGCTTAATAAGTATAAGAATATAGAGATAATCAACATTCAGTCTTCTCCATGGTGTTTCAGTAGGTGAACAGATGAATGCTGTACACTGTCATACTTTGGCGCACCTGCCAGACATTGTTTGAGTTTTTCTTGTCTCTTTACACACCAAAAAAGGGTCAAGTTGAGTCTCTATCAGAAGCCAGGCACATTGGCAAAGACAGTAGAATTTATATTCTAGCAGAGAAATAACAGCTTAAATCAGTCATAGATTCCAAGCATCCTCAGTAACGAAAGACCATTTATGGAGACCAAATGTGCTCCTGATCCAAGGAGGCAGTGACCAGGAATTTTAATGATCCTGTGAAAGATCTCAGCTTGGGACAGAATATGAAATCCTAAGTCAAAATTTAACTCTGTTTCTCTGATGGGGTGTTATCTTAACATATCACCCGAACACTCTGAGCTTCGGACTTCTCAACTACAATACACTGCTTCTCAAACTTTAGTGAGCATAAAAAACATCGATAGAACTTGTTAAAACACACTCCAAGGGTCCACCCTTGGAGATTTTGATGTATTAAGTCTAGTGTAGGGCCGGAAAATTTGCATTTTTAATAAGTTTCCAAGTCACAATGATGATGATGATGATGATGATAATGTCTGTGGACCCCATGCTGTCCAAGTAGTTCTAAATTGTATCAATATGTCAACCTCACAGTTTGTGTAAAAGTTCAAAGAGATGTGATGATCCTTGTCAGAGCTGCTCAGTCATAATGCCTCTCATTCAACATGTAGTCATTGAAGAGGATGAACAAGAGTCCAAGAGTTTTAGTAGGAATAAAACTTGGGAATATTTAATCATTTCTAATATGCCAGTTTTAAAATTTAATTACATTCCCTCTCTCCTGTTATAATACATTCTATATAGCAATAAAAATGGGGTCTCAGTATCAAATTGTAAACTTATACAAAGGCTTCCCAGTTCCCTGTTGTTATTCCTTAATCATAAAATGCACTTTTTTGCTCCATTTTCCCCCTTTCAGCTTGGCTACATCTTCATGTCATCCTAACCTCATTTAAAATGATTTGCCCACTACTTAAAAAATAAAACATGAATCTCCCCTTTAGAATAATTTTAAGAAATAGATGAAGCAATATTTACTTTGCTGAAAACAAGAATCCCTGTCAGACAATTGTCAATCCTATTTTCAAATGGAGTCCTTCAGTTTGCCCTTGTCTAAGGCAGCTGAGTGATCAGGGAACTCTCAGCCCCTCCTTTTATTCCAGCTTTCTCTCTTCACAACATTATTTAATCTCCCCCTTGCAGCTTCCTGGGATTAGCTACAGCATCTATTAATAGTTTTACTTCTGTTTACAGTTCCAAGGGGAGAAAAATGGTTCATTCCTTTTCTCGAATCTTGAAGATATGCCTTATTGCAGCAAGAGGAAGATGCGCAGGCCCCATGAATAACCTATTTCCACAATCATTTTACTGTAAAGATGCTAATGTGCTTCTATGCCGAATGGATCCATTTAATAGGCAGAACAAGTTGGATATAAACTCTTTAATTGCTTTCAGCACACCAATTATCTTCCTGTGTCACCTATTGTATAATGCAAAAATGTTAACAAAAGCACTTACTGAAGACATTATTGGGAATTAAAAAACAAAGAACCATCAGTTGTCACTAAATATGCCTTTCATGTTTCCAAATGAAATGCATTTGCGCACTTGAGAAATAGGATAAGAATGTGCAGGCCTGCCATTGTCAGATGCAAACATCTTCATTAGATTTTGATCCAGCTGCTGCAAGATCTATAAAAAGAGCTATCAAAGCTGGCAACTCATTATTGGTTATTTCAAGAAAACTTAAAAAAATCATTTCTAAACCTGCACTGATCTTTTCTGACAACTTCCCCGGCTGGGCAGCTTGTTTGGAAGAAGTGGCATTAAAAACCTCTGCCAAGCCAGCCCCTCGAAATGTAACCTCAAAGGATGTAGTGCCTGTGGCTGTGAATAAGAAGCCACAGTTTCAGAGCAGACCTGTATTCCTGGACACTTGAGCTATAAATCTCTGTCATCTCCCAGATCTCTTATTCTGACCCAACCACATCTCCTTAAAAGCACATAAATGAAAGTAGCCAAATCCAGATCTTTTTAAACAAACATGGAAAGATTAATATGTGCGATGTCACATAACATCCTTTCTCTGTTACAATAAATCTTCTCATGCATGTTGGTGTAAGCTCATTTTTAGCATGTCATTTTCTGCAGACACTGACTGTTTTAAAAGAGAAAAAGGCTTAGTCAAGAGAGCAAGCAGGAAAGCGGAAGCAGAATTAAAAAAGGGGAAGGGGGAAATGGGAAAGGGAAGGGGAAAGAGAAAGAACTGAGGTTCAGGTTAGTGTATAAAGGAGGTTAAAGGAAGCAAACTATGAACATTAAAATTACCTACAATTCTTCCTTTAAATTCTGCTGAAACAGAAGGAATTTTACAAAGATCTGAAAAGCACTCATGTGAACCACCGTCCCTACCATCTTGACTGGGGACCTGTTCTGTCAGGTCCAGGTCTCTACAAGGCTTCTGATTGATACCAAGACAACTGGGTCTATACATCTCTCTATATGTGACAAAGAAAAACACAAATTATAATTACTATTATTCAGCTTCAGTAAACAAGGAGGAAAGAACTAACTAAATCTATTTAAAGATATTGGCTTTGCCCGCTGTATTATCTATTTTATAGTCAAAAGTAAATTGAAATGCTCAAAATATTGATGTAATACTATATCCATTATTTGAATTAGGTACAAGTGCTTATTTAGGGATCAATTTATTATATTTATATTATTAAAACTACTACTCAAATCTTAATGTTCTTGAGACTAAATATACCACCCCTATGCCTTCAAAACATGAACTAGAACTTTTTCTGTGCTAACTTCGGCAGCACAAATAATAAATAGAATGACACAAGGAAGATTAGCATGGCTCCTGTGCAAGAATAACTCACAGATTTATGAAATGTTCCTTTTTAATTTAAAAAATAATAAAGTTTATTAATTTTTAAAAAACATTTTTGAAAACTGATTGCTTCTTTGGTACTCCAGCTATCACCTTCTCTCATATTGTTAAGACCGGCAAAAATTGAAGCCCACATTCCCTTCAACCACAGAGGGATTTTGAGTTGGAAACCTATTCTGGCCAGAAGATCTCTTCAAAATGTGAATCTGATCATAAGGTTACCCTGTGCAAAACCATTCAGTGATTTTCTATTGCCTTTCAGACAAAATCACATTCCTGCTGTGTGGCTAAAGGCAAATTACTAACCCTTTCTCTGGCTCAATTTCCTCTTCTATAAAATGGTGATGATAATTATGAGGACAAGTAGGCAAAGCACTTAGCACAAAGCTAATAAATGCTCAGTATTACTATTATTTTGTGTAATCTTAATAGCCATGTTCCTTCTCAATTCCCCCTTTACGCTGTCCTGCAGCCACACTCAACAATGAGTTTCTCACCTCTACCTTTTTGCCTGTATGTCTTGGCCTGTGGCTTTTTTTCTGTCTGCAACACTCTCTTCCTCTTCTTGGCCCTTGGCCAGTTTCACTTCTATTAATTTATAAACTGTGAGCTTAAATGCATATTATCAAGATGGCCATCTCTGACTCCAAGGCCAGATTTGCTTCCCCCAATATGTGCATACTTCCTGTGTGCATCATACATAAAAGACCCAAGACTAGATTTGTGTAGCATAGTATAGTCAGAGTGGATTAAATTATAATACAATGGGATAAAAATCTTAACAGATTACAATGACAAAAGATTAGTCCTTGATCACACTACAAGTGTAAATATAGCTTCATAGTGTTTTGATGCTGAGTCCCATGCTGATGGACACCCCAGGCCCTGGAACATTGCTGGTCTCATGGTGGAGAGAAAGGGAACACAGTAATTGTTCATTGTCTCTCTTAAAGTTTCCATTCACAATTTTATTGGCTAAAGCAAGTCACATGGCAAAACCTAATGTCAGTCAGGCGGAAATCCTTATGCAAAAAGGGCACTACAGGGAAGACAACTATGTTTCATGAACTGTAATAGGTACTATAACAAACCTCAAAAAATGTTAGTTTATAAAATATTGTTTGCTTCAAGTTGACAGACATAAACTCCTCATCAATTAAAATCTTGCCAGACACTTCTCTATTATTCAATGCAATACTCATGTGTGAAAATTTTTGACTTTTAAAATCACAGAGCCATGTTTTCTGCCACAGGCACATGTTGCATGCCTATGTGGTCACAATTTACAAACAATACCAGTATACCACTTTTGAGTAAAGATAACAATTACATTCATCAACAACAAATACAACAAAATCCTCATGATTTGGTTGCTTACTCTAGGCAAAATACTAATGTAAACAAATGAGGTTATATACAGTTTCATAAGAACACGTAATACAAAGGGAACCTTCACAATCACCTACTCTGACTCCTTAGATGAGATCCAGAAAAGACAACTGACTTACCAAGTTCTAACAGCTAAATAAGAGCATAACAGAACTAAAATATGAGTCACCAATTTTAAAGCAAGTTTTCCTTCAATTTAAGCATAGCCCTCCCATAAGAAATGTCACCAAATATGAATGACTGAAAAAAATCACCGTTTAACTAACAAGGGAACTGAGACCTGGGGAGGTGAAGTGACTTTCTCAAAGCTATCTACATTATTAGTCTTGTTTTGCTTGGTCACACAAATTCTTAAAGAAATCTAACATGTTTCAGCATCTAGGACATCACTTGCTCTTCCTTAAGGGCTCAAAGAGATATTTGTTGAATTGAATTGAACTGAATTCGATTGATTGAACTGAATTACACTGAATTGAATTCATATGAGCTAAATTGAAATTACACAAAACATAGAGATGCGTTTTTTTTTTGCCTACTCCATAGCCTTTGTTTCCATTTCTCCTAGAGTTTTAGACTTGTCAAACCAGCAAATTATACACCAACAACTGTGATTTTGCTAGTTTCTCCTCTATAATAGCCTTGTTTCCTTCTCCTTCCATACTTATAAGTGTCTTCCTCCTCTAAGCAGAAACAAATTAATATCTACAAATCTTATCATCTCATGACATTTACAGAACAGCATAAGTTCTGGAAAGCAAAATCACCAATGATAAGGGCCCCTGAAAGATCATTAGACAAAGAACTTTATTCCCTCTGAGCTCAGCAGGTCAACTAAAAAGAGACATAACCCAGATGCTCCTAAGCCACAGGAATAAATGTCATTAAGTTGCTGTCTCCTGACAACTAAGTGATATATATGAGATATAAGAATTAAATTTAGAGAGAGAATACAGATTCTGGCTGGTCTCCAAGGCTGGGAGATATTTAATAAGAAAGAAACAATAGTGCTGTCAAGTCTAATTGTTTAAAACATAAAACTCTTTCCATATGCTTTGAAATGAACAGAGTAGTACAGTATTGGGAGGCACTGTGAGGTCATGCAAAGAAAAAACAATATGTACCTTTGGACTGAAAATTTTGTCTGCAGGAAATTTGACTCTGCTTTCTTTACCTTCTTCTTATGACCCACCCAGCATTGAGACATTTGAAAATAGCTATAGAAAGAGTATATTATGAAGCTATTTTACAATATAACAGATTTGACTATAGCGTGCAAAGTAGATGGGCTTTGTGGTGAGGCAGAATTAGGTTCCAACTCTGACCATACTTCTAATTTGATCTAAACCTCATTTTTTTCACCTGTAAATGGAGATTAAATTCTTATGATATAAGGATGTGCTAAGAGTTAAATGAGATAATGAATATAAAGTGACTGGCACTTTGTAGGCATTCATTAAAATGTACCTTCTTTATTTTTTTCTTTAAACACATAAAGATGTAATCATTCACATGGCAACTCCATATAAGACCATATAAGTGATGAAATGAGAGAAATGTTTCACTCATTGATGATGTTGAGAGATGCCTGCATTTCATCTCTCAATTAATGAACACATATTTACTGAGCAATAGCCACAGAGAAAACTGTGTAGATACTGTAAAGTTTATAAAGTCTTATACAAAATGTATGAAACTGATGCATTTGTCGAGGTCCCTTTTTATCCATTACAAAATTAAGTAATCAAGATTATCTGGAATTGTAAGGGTTTATTTTTCTTTATAAGATGTATGCATTCAATATGGAAAAATAAGAAAAAACAAACTACTTAGACTCAAACTAGAATTAATAGGTTGTGTTACATACTACGTTATTGGAGATTATTTGTTTCTAATCAGTTTTGTGTTGCAGGTACATAGCTGTATCTTTGCATCCATATCTCCATATAATTGTACACACATTATTTCATGGCAGAAAGAGCACTGTACTAGATGTTCAAGCTTTGCCTTGCCATATAACTAATGGGAATAAGAATTGCTTTTGTGTTTCTTCCTGGAATCTCAATTTCCTCATTGTAAAATCAGGTTTCCTTAATAAATGATTTCTAAAGTCACTCTCATATGTATAAGTTAAAATGTATAATAAAATTTGTGACCTTTTACTAATGTATGTATCTGAATTTATGTAGAATATTTTCATTTCCCAGTATACAACTCTACACCAATTTCATAGAGATAGATAACATAACATGAATTCAGTTTCACATAATACACTGATGTGTCAATGAACGAAAGGTACTCAGAAGACTTTCAAACTACTGTCTACTTCAGTGTCTCCTGGGACAGTCTAGAGATGAATTCAGGAATAATACTAGAGCTCTTCTATTTTAATCCCTCACGTATACTACACAACACAGAGTGATAACAAGCCAATTGGACATACAGAGTTGTGGGAGGTTTAATTGACCCCGTGATGCCTTACTAGTGGCCCCAATTAAAATTAGTCAGCCCCATCTCAAAGCTAACAGAGACAGAAAAAAATAATAACTTTGGTCAGATTTTATGAAGAGGCACTGACCAATATCACAATATTTTTTACTGTCATCTCCCAATTTCTCTCTGACCTGAACACTAAAATAATCTCAATTCCATTAAAAACAGCTAGAATTATTAACTGAATTCTGGAATTAGAAGGGGTAGTTTTGTGAAGTTTGCATTGTTAGATGTCTGATCTTCTTCGTGACCTTCTACTACTGCAAAATCTTTAAATGAAGCCTTACATATATCATTTTCATAACTATTTCACATCCTCAGCATGTCCAAATATTTTATGTTATTTATGAGGACCAGTACTGTATGTAAAAAATCTTATTTTATATGTTTCATTATAAAAATTTTAAATATTTTTCTGTTTTATAATCATTGTAATTCAATGAAATTTGCCTTGAAAAAATAAAAAAATATAAATATTTTCAATCATAAAATTTTTAACTTAGAGAAGAAAAAGGGCAATTATATGAACAAGTCAATTCAGCCTTAGGGAATGTGTAACTCACAGAGATATTTCTGGTTGAAATCCAGATGAAAAGGGAGAAGAAACAGATATAAAATCTTTCTACATAATTTATTTCAATTCTATATGAATATTAAGCCACTATGTGATTAATATTAGGCTCTTGTTAAATTAGCATCTTTGACTTTTTAATAAATGACTTACCAAACACCTACTAACTCAAAATCTTTGAAAATAGGCATAGTTTTATGTTTATTTAAAAGCAGAATTAAAAGTTAGTAAGTTACTTACTTTTATTTAAAAGTACAATTAAACGGTCTTTGCTCTAAAAATACTGTATATGTCTGTGGTATATATAGTCCTCTCTTAGGTGAATCACTTCATTTGAGTATTGTCAGCACTTTTTTCCTCCAGCCCCTTTAATATAGTGTCATTTCATACATTTGTAATGTGGTTACATTCTTTTGCCAAAAGCTGTATTTCATCCTAGGATCTTCTGACCTCCTAAATATTTTTTTTTTATTTGCATACATCAAGGCTCACTCTTTGCACTACAAAGTTCTACAGGCTTTTGACAAACATATAATATTATGTGTTCATCATTTCAGTGTCATATAAAACGGTTCTAACTAGACTTAGGATTTTGTGATCTGGAATCGTGAAAATGCTTTATTGATTGCAATGTCCTCCCAATGCCTGCTTTGTTCAATTTAATTGTCATTAAGCCTAGAAAAATAGACAAATAACAAGTATTAACTCTGAAGTAATGATTCTAACCAAGTATTTGTATGTGCCTTTCTCTGGGTGTGCAATGTTCCAACATGTCCTTTAGCACCTGGCGTAATGGGTTGCTGTTCTCCAGGAAAAACACCCAATGAAGCACCTGAGCTTAACACTTGAGGAAGAATTGAAACTATGTTCACATTTATGGTAGCTAATAAATATCAAGAAGAACAAAAATGTTAAGAAAAATAACAATAAAGTATTTTTATTTTTTACTTTAGTTTAATACATATTTATATTCTATTGTTGCTCATTCCTGAGAAAAATTATAGATTTTAAAATATGTTCAAGAAAAAATTAGATTTATATAATTGTAAACAATGTACTTGTTTTATTGACGACGACTATTGTCATCTCTCTGCTAGTATGTTTTCCCCAAATACAGGCCACGATTGGTAAATTACTTGGCCTTAAAGTTAGTGTTCTCAGATTGATTATATCATCAGAATTAGAGAGATTACAGCAGTCCCTCGAAAGTAGATTTCACATTTTCTTTCAAGTACAGGTATTGTACATACTAGTCAAAGGGTGCATAACCTTGAACTTGGGAGAGAGAATAGGCAGAAATCAATACTGAATGTTTAAAGATAACAACTTTTGAGAGAAAAACTTTGTCTCAGAGCAAAATCCTGAATCCAAACAGAGAAGAACATATATCTCTGAGGAAAGTACTCTTCATCATCACTGAGGAATCACAAGTATATGAGATTTTGAAAATATTGAGTTTCTTTTCTTTGAGTTAGGAAAATGTCTGTTTTGCTAAACCATGTTCTCCCAGAAGTATATCTTTCTAAACATATTTTCCTATGAAGGGAATTTTTCACTCAATTCTGCCCCTTGCAAAACTAAGCCCAGGACAGAGTACTCTTTGAAGAGAAGATAAAGGCTTGGAAATATCAAGAGAGATTTTTCAATTGAGAAAAAAAAATTAGTAAATCTTTTCTAAAGTGAATTTTGCTTTGACAATCCTTGAAAGAATCATTTGTACCTCTTCATTTAGACTCTCCATTGATTAATGGAAATGAAAAAATAATTTTCTCACTTGCTGCCTGAGATGCTATAGAGGCTCCAAAGACAGTCAGCAAAGGACAGTGGGGCCTTCTAGTTCTTTGTCCACAATAACTGAGCATCCGGAGTTGGAAGAAAAGGTAATGTTGATCTTCTGGGCTTGTTTAGCTTTGCTTTTTTAATTGCAAAATGCCAGCCTGGGAATTCTGCCTAAAATGGTAATAAGTTTCATTTATACTACACCTTTCATCCAGGAGGTACACGCTTCCCTCATTTCTGAAACACAGCCATCCTGGAGCTGAAAAGCAGTAACTGTTTTAATGTTGAACATTTATTCAGTGCCATGATTATACAAGGTGGAAAAATTGTTTGAAACAGAATCAAAATATTGCAGTAACAAAGATTATGAGCTGTGGGTTTTGAAAATATCCTAGATGCAGTCTGTCTTGTACTTTTCTTTGCATACTGAATATTTACATATTTTTTTGAATCTTGAGATTCCTAAAATGTTCACTTTTGTTTTTGTTCCTCAGTTTAAGTTCAACACGCATTGCAAAATATCAGAAAGAATGAATCAATATTAAATCATTTCTTTTAGGAAAATCTTCTGGTATTTAGAATACACATCAAGAAAAATGACAGTGAGAAAGAATTCTATCATTATTTACATTTTACCCCACCTAAGGGAATTTCTATTTCTGAAAAGAGCAGGTGAGAAAGATAGCAAAGACTAATTCAGAAACTCCTGAGCATATATCTCATAGTTGATTCTTCTTCTGCTGGCCCAAGAGACCTCTGTCTCTGGACTAAAAACTCATCAGGTCAGGAATGCGTCTTATTCATTGTTGTTATCCCCAGAATCCAGACAGTACCTAGAGATAATAGATACTCAATAAATGCCTGTTAAATAAATTTAATTTGGTCTTCTTACAAGGCCTGTAAAGTTTCAGCTGATGCTTGAGTAGAGATACATTTTTACTAGTATGGCAAGTAGAGAGAAAAAAAAATGATGACAAGAAAGCATGAAGGGCCAATTTGAAAGATGTTGGAATAAAAAGGTTCATGTACCCTCCAAACAGGGACCCCTTTCAGTTTGTTGCCGTCAGTAATCAAATTTCTTTAGTGTTCCCCATAGAAAAATAATTGAAAACTCATCAGTCATTTATATCTGCACCTAAAATGAAGTTGTGGTATTCTTTCTTGAGAGCAAGTTTTGAAAAAAAAGCGGAAAAAGGAGAATGGATTGCTATATATCTTATCAAGGGGATTAGAAGTCTGGAAACAACGCCTTGCCAACATTGACTTGATCTGTGAGATTTCCAACCCCTTCATTCTTTCTAGAACTCAGCATCCATATCTATAAAGTGAGAAACATGAATGTAAATTTAATCTTGGTGATTTTGAGAAGAGCCCTATGATCAGTTCCCTTGCATTTCATGGCCCTAGAATCTAAATCTAGAATCTAGAAAAATACCATCTACTTCTTCATTTTGTTGAAAACAAAACACAGGAACATACTTCTCACTAAATCACCATCTATTCACTCTCTTGTTGCTCTGAGGGCCTTAGGAAACCCATCTGGTCAGAAAAAAACTACTATTCTGGACAAAAAGTCTTTAAAAAAAGACCTACATATTCAGCTTTCTTGTTTCATACTTAAGGCAACTGAGTCTCAGAAAGGTTAATTGACTAGTCTAAGTTGTCCAACCAGTAAGAGGGGAAAAAAAGATACTTAAACTCAAATCTGGGCTGAGGTTTCTTTCCTATACCACTTCTCCCTACGTATTTACAGCTGGTAAGCTTTAAAACCATTTAAAGGATAGGATAGATTAAAGCTTTTTTTCTTTCTTTAAGTAAAATTTCTCAATTTTAGTGGGGACATTGCAAATACTAGAGGAAAGATATTTTCTGTCTTTAATGAGCATAGAAATCCCTTCTGAAGCTCATTAAAACCTATCTACACCACCCCCACAAGAATAGTTACTGATGTAAGATATTCAAAGTCTAGAATTGTGCTGTTATCTCATAAAACACATAACTGAGTCAGTCCTGACAAATATTGGTATCACTTTATTCAAGCATAGCTTTCAACTTCCACAGAGTTAATAAATTGGGTTCTAACAGTCTTCAGACAATATACAGTAAGATAAAGAAATTTTCCAAAAATTTACAGTATATTTTAGGGTGAGTTAAAACATCAGCAACCATTGCAGATGCATTTACAGGATTTTAGAGTAGTGCATTTCATCATAAACACCTCTGTGATTCAGTGTGGCATTAATAATGGAAAGAACAACCTCTAAACTAAAGTAAATGCATTTGTAAAGTAAATGCATTTGGAGCAGTTACTGAGGTGATATCTGTCTCCAAAAAAAAAAAAAAACTCAGTTAATAACTTGCAAGTTGATATAATATATTCCTTAGCCTATCTTGATAGAAAAGATTTATCTTTTGTGTTAAACTTTAGGCTGAAAAATTAAAATAAAATTTGATGTCTCTGTGGTAAACTGCCTTCCTCTATTTCCTTTACCTTTTAATTTCTATCATTATCAACTTTAGAATTGTTTCTTTGGCCTTTTACAATATTTCAAAAGGTAGTTTAGCTGCCAGATGACTGGCAAAATATGCTATGCCTATGTGTGTACACATATACATTTCAAGGTGTTAATCAAAAATGACATAAATCATTAATATATTTTACCTTCATACAAGTGAAAGTTACAACCACATGTCCAATGTATTTTAGTCTTATTACTTAGCTTTACAGCTGCTGTCTCAAACTGTTTCAGAGACTATGAGTTAGTTTGAATTTTCTTGCTTAGTAATCAGTAAGTCAGCCTTTATTCCTCTATGTTCTCAAGACACTGCCTTATAAATATGTGTCCAGTAAATTGAAATGCTAAAAGATGACAAAGAAAATCTCTTTTCTCCTTTTCTTTTTTCCTCTCTCACCTCATTTTTTTATGTTTCCCCTTTTTCTCCCTTCTCTTTCCTTTCTTCCATCTCCATTTACCTCTCTTCTACTTCCTTTATCTCTCATCTTCCACCCTCTTTCTCCTTGAAAACCTTTCTTTCCTTCCCCACTTTCCTGTTGGCAGTCAGGAAGAGCTGAAGGGAAAGGTGTAAAACATCAGCGACCCTTTAATCCAGAACTGTGTTAACAGCATATGAAAGAACTCACAATGATTCTAACAGAGCTCCTAGAATATAAAAATAAATTATTTTCTATCATTAACATAGTTACCAACCAATAAATTATGAATATATCAAGGTAAATTTCACATTGGCCAACAAAAGCTATATGCAAACATTATTAAATGACCGTGACCCTGCTTGCTTCCCACACACTGCTCATTAGTGGGGAAAGGCAAACACCAGAAGAATCCTTTGGACACTGCTTTAAGGTAATTTTAGAAATGTCACAGTCATGTTTTAATACAATCCAAGATAAGGCACTTACAAGGCAACATTTTCCACATCTCATCAGAATGAAGACAGAACACTTAAAATTCTAAAAGGCTACTGAAAAGACAGACCTTAATGCCACACAATATTTTTTTAAAAAGAAGAGGAATGGCATTCTTCTAAAAGTTAATAAATTAAATTTTAAAAATAAATTTATAAATTAATAAAAATATTTCATTTCCATACAACCATTAATAATATTCAAGTTTCAGAACTAAAGTCTACTCTTTACTTGCTATCCTTTTCCTTATAGCAAGCAATTTGCCTCCCCTGTCTGTCAAACAGATGTGAGAAGCAATGCCTAACAGTTTCTCCAGGTCAGCTTTCTCAAAACTGTACATACCAGAACTGTCAAATCCACATTGTTTTGTTTTGTTTTTTTATTTCTCCCAAGTCATACTGCATTTTCATTGGGGGTTGGGAGCCTGGGCTAAAGGTCCCACAAGAGCTTCTCTCATAAATCGTACTTTAAAAATATCTGAACAAGGAGAAAGAAAGTAGTGTTTTTGGTGGAATCTTACAGAAACTTGCAACTTGTTGTGGAATCTTACAGCAACTTGTAAACCATATATATGTGGCAAATAAAAGATGCAATGATTTTTCTTCCTCATGAACCACTCCTTTTAAAAAATATAAAATCTCATTATCATTCACGATAAATATTTATAGAGCTTCCGATTACAAACTCCCCATTTCATTCAAGATAAAGATCTAAGCTCTAACCACAGCACAGATCTTTGCTCTACCACTGACAATTACCCCAACAGCTCAGACCTAGTGAATTTCTAGTCGGTGCCCTCTGTTTAAAAAGCCCATCTTCACTTCTCCACTTGCCTAAATCCTACCCAACCACCTAGATTCTGATCAAACCCCACTTCCTTTTTAGAGCCTTTCCTGTTATTAGTATCTCAGTTTCTATCACTATTCCAGATATTAAGGGCCCACTTTGCCCTTAACTAAGAAATTACTGCATTTTCTAACCCCACCTTTAGAAAATAGAATGTGCCACAGATTCTCATTCAAGGAGCTTTAATCACACTGGGGTTATACAATTCACAGAAACCATGCAAGGACTGTACCCAGTAGTACAATTTAGAGTGTAAGAATAATTCAGAGAAGAAGCAACTGAGTAAGCTTAGGACACAGGAGTGGTCAATATGCTCAGCGAGAGTCATTTGATGTTCATGGGTATCCATACAGTATCATCCAAAATGTGGTTTCCTCAGAGTCACTTAGTTTTGAAAGTCTTTTCCACAGATATGATAAATTCTATTACAAAAGAGCAAGTGAAAATGTCTAAAAATTGAGCCTTTTATGACTACATGTTTATGCCTACATGTGACATCTTCCGGGAAAGCATTAAAAATAACTTGGCTGTGAAAAACACAAATAGCAACAAATAGCCTTACAATAAGTTTACTGTTCACGTTTCTAAAACTAAGAGAATTCACTGCTGAGTTGGAAAATACCATGAGGCTTTAGCGATCAATTAATTAGTTCTCAGTGCCTCATTAATCCCAGTTATTCAAGATTTAACCAGGAGTAATGGGAATAAATTAGGAAGAAAAATTTAGGCTGAATATCAAGAACATTTTCTTAATCATTAAATCAATTAGACAATAGAACTTAAAATTAGATATTTAATGTGAAAGATGGAACCAAGAAAAAGTACAATATCAAAAATAAATGAGAAATCATAGGTTTAAAAGGTTCTCTGTCATCATTTGCTCATATTTCTGTGTTTGGAAGTAATTGATAATTTAGATTCCTATTCAGCTCATTGTCTATTCTAAAAATTTCAAAACTTATTTACTTACTAAAATAAAGAAGTTAAATTTCTCCAAGGCTAGCAGATTCTGTTATAAAAATCTTAATAAATCCAAATAAATTTGGATATTCTTTTAAATTTCTACTGAGAAACCCAGGAATCAAGAGATTATTGTTGTCTTTCTATACTGTTCTGAAATAATCTTTCAAAAATAGTAAAAGAACATGTAGGCTATCACTATATTCCAATTCTAGGCTATACACTTTAATAAAGTCCAACAGAACTTGGAAAGTGATGAAGAGGCAAAAACTTATTTCCAGCAACATGGTGGAAGAGGTTCCTTGTCCAATCCTTTCAAATGAAAATGATGAGAAGTGCTGAATAAAACAGGCTTTTAAGAATACAATTTTTAAAAAGTGCATTGATAAGTTAGTAAGCTATATTTAGAGGCCAAAAAATAGGTAAAATTGGGAATCTAGGCAGGGCAGTGGAACAATGAGCACATTTGCTATAAGTAAACTTGAGTCTCAGCTTTGACACCATCAAAAGACACAGAGAATAAACAAGGTAGGCAGTCTCATAGAAGAAACTGCTGCATGAAGTTACAATTCCAAATGCTTTTGACCTTAGTAGAAGGGTAAACTAGAAACCTAGTTTAAGAAAGTATAAAGATAATTTTTAATCTCAAATTTGATACTGATTAAGAGAAGAAAAATTTTCCTCATAATTTATAAACATAAGCTAATCTACATGAAGTTTCACAATTAAATCTACATTACCTGAGTAAACTAAAATTTAGTTTAAAATGGTTCCAGGCTAAAAGTATCCTTTGGCACCAAATAGAATCCAATGCAAATTCTCTGTGGAAGCAAGAGCATCTGGAAGAAACTGTCCTCAAAAAATTTCTATAAATAAACTTTTAAGAAAACTTAAATCATATTTTTTAAAAAATCTATAGATTGTGGTCAAGATACCCTGAGTGACAGCCACAAGAAACAACAGGTAGTAAATTCAGATAAGCAAAATCTTTAGATACTGGAGTTATCAGACACAAAATATGAAATAAATGTATTTGATATATTTTTAAAATAAGAATTAAAAATATGAGAGAAAAAGTAAGCATATTAGACTAGAAAATAAAACAGATCCAAGAAATGAAAAATATAATCATTTATGTTAAAAACTCAATAGATAGTTTGTACTGCTGTAGTCACCAGCTTTTGAAATGGCCCCAAATAATCCCCACCTCCTGGTATTTACACTCTTTTATGGTTCAATCCTAAACTGTACTAGAATTGGTCTGTGTGACCAATAGAATATGGCACAAGTGATATACACACATCTGAGTTTATATTTTAAAAGATATTATAGTTTCTATTTGGGGTTCTCTCCCTCTTCCTCTCTAACATAATCATCACCATTATCATCATCACCATCATCATCATCACCATCATCATCATCTCATCACTCTGGTAGAAGCCAACCTATCACACAGGGAGGAACTGAAGCCCCCTGCCAACTGCCACATGAATGAGCCTGGAAGTAGATCTTCTAGCACCTTCGGATTATAGCTTAACTGTGGTCTCAGAAGAGACCCTAAGCCAAACCATACTGCTAAGAGATTCCTTGACTTCTGACTCTCAGAAACTATGAAAGATAATGATTTGTTGTTTTATACTGCTAAGTTTTAGATAGCTAATAGATAACTTAGAAGATAGAATGAGATAGAAATAGAGAAAAAATATTTTTTTGGAATGTTGGACATAAAAACAAAGATATAGAAAATATGAAAGATAAGAAATATCAAGGATAAATTGAGATGGTTCAATATATGTCTAATTCAAATTCCATAGGAAAAGAAAGAGAATATACTTTAAAAAATGGTTGATAATTTTTAAGAATTGGTGAAATCAACAAACACAGACTTAGGAAGATTGGAAAATTCTCAGCAGAACAAATAAAAAGATAATCATAACTAGACAGCTCATGACTTAATTAAAAACACTAAAGACAATAAAACTATCTTAAATCAGACAAAGAATAGAGACAGGTTACCAACAAAGGAGGAAGAAATGGAACCCACCAGCAATAGTGACAGCAGACAGCAGTAAAATTCAAAAGAAGTACTTTAGGGAGAAGTGAAATGATGTCAGATAGAAACTCTAAGATTCAAGAAGGAATGATAGACAAAGGCAGAAATAAATCTGTGGGAAATCTAAACAGATATGGATTGTATAAAACAAGAATAATAATGTCTTGTGTGGTTAAGAAAAAAATGGCACTAATATAGATAGCAATAATAGTATAGAAGTTATAAGGAGGTGATTAGTGAGGCAGCTGATGAGAGTGAAAGTGTGGAACGATCTTTATATTGTTCAGAAGGGCAAAAATGCTGAGGTGTTTTAGTCTTTGAGAAGTATGCATAGTAATATTTATAAGATAGCAACTAAATGAAAAGAAATACAGTAAATAACATTTATGTCAATAGTGTGGAAAGGAAAAAAAAGGAATGAAAAGAAAAAATAGTACTAAAGAAGTTAATAAGGGCAAAAATGAAATACAAATAAGGCAAAATAAATAGTAGTCACAAAATAAATTGCTAAAAAAAAGTATCCAAATAAATGTAAATGAATTCAATGTTTCCATTTAAAAACTGCTAGATGGGTTGTTTGATCTGGCTATCAGCTGTTGATGAGACACATAACAAAAATATATATTCCCAAAAGACTGAATTTTAAAAGATATGAAACGAAGCCAAAAGAGAGTTGGTATATTCAAATTAATATCAGATGAATTAGACATTGAACAAGAAGCATCGCTATAGGTAAAAATGTAGCCACATAGTGATAAAAGTTTCAATTGACTAGGAACAATACTAAATTTGTATAATTACTAAAACCATCTTAACATATAATAAACAAAAGTTGACAGGATTACAAAAAGAAATACTAAAATTATGAATCACAATGAGAAATTTTCATTAATATAACTACATAAGTAATTTTGTCAAGCAGACAAAAATTGGTAGGGATATAGCAGTTTTTAAAAATGAAATTAACAAGTTTGATCACTGGATATGCGTATAGAACACTACAGCTAAAAACAACAAAATACACATTCTTTCAAACATGCTCCAACAATTTACCAAAAACTGAGCCTATGCCTAGCCAGTAAGTTCAAACATTGAAATCAAATAGATCGCCTCCTCTGTCATCATTTAAATTAGAAATTAATAACAAATATAAAAAAAGAAAAATCAAAAGGTTTGGGAATTAATAAATACATTTCTAATAAATCACAAGTCAAAGAAGAAATTATTACTGAAATCAGATAATATGAATAACTGAATAGTAGCAAAATACTGTTTCAAAACCTGTCAAGTGTCATTAATGGAATAGTAAGAAAGAACGGTATTTATTTAAATACTTATATTAGGAAAGAAAAAGCCTAGTAATGATTGACCTAAGTATCAAACATAAAATATAATGTGAGGAAACAGAAACTGTACAAAGAAAGTAGAAAGTGGGAAATAATAAAGATAAGACCAGGAATAAATGAAATAGAAAACAGCAAACTGAAAAGCTGTTAACCGAAAAGATTAATACAATAAACCAACTCTGGCAAGACTAATAAAAAAACAAAAAGAGAATAACAAAAAAGTCACATTATGAACAAATAAATATAAAATATATATGCTACGAAGATTAAAAAGATAATAAAAAGAAAATATGAACAACCTGATGCCAATAAATATAAAAACTTTGATGAGATAAAAAAATTCTGAGAAAATATAGCATACCAAAACTGATTGAAAAGAAATTTTTAAAAAGTCTGAGTAACCCTATAGCCATTAAAAGTAATTGAAACAGTACTTTAAAATGTTACCACAGAGAAAATTCCAATGTCAGACAATTTGCTCATGAGTTATATAAAACAATCAAAGAACTCCAATCATTTAAGAAAACTTCAAGTAGGTAAAAGAGAGAAGATTGTCTAACTCATTTTGTGAAGCTAACGTAGCTTTGATACTAAAATCTGACAAGAACCATAAAAGACAATACAATTATAAATACCTAGATATAAAAACCTAGATAAAAAATCCTAACATTTCACCCAATGTCCTGAGCAGTGTATTATTGCAGATAAAGACAAACATCAACAAACCAAACCCATCAGTGTATAAATATGATAATACATTTTAAGCAAGTTGGACTTATCTCAGAAACATTAATGTTATTTTAACATTAGAAAATAAATTGATGTAATTCACCATATAAAAAATTAAAAGGAGATAAATTATTATCTCAATAGATAAAGAAAATGCATTCAATTCAACATCACTTTATAACTAAATTATCTACAAACACAGTAAACATCATCTTGAATAGAAAAATGTTGAAAAAATTTTGCTTTGGAGATCAAGATTGTTGTCTGTTATGATCAGTTTTATTCATCATTTCACCCAATGTCCCGAGCAGTGTATTATTGCAGATAAAGACAGGAAGTGGAAAGAAAAGAAAACTGCTAATTTTTGTATTGAAAGAGAAAAAGCAAATGAGCATAGCAAGTTTGCTGACTTCAGAATCAATGTACAAAAATCAATCTCTTTTATTTTATCTATAAAAAGTTTCAAAATGTAATTATTTTAAAACATACAACTTTTATAATATAAAAATATATTTGGAATACATTTTGAGTAACTTTAACAAAAGATGTATAAAGAACTTCTTAGGGAACACTATAAAAATCATTTAAAAAATTAAAAAGCAAATATATCATTTTCATTGATTTAAACACTCACTATCATAAAAATATTAAATCTCCTAGAATTGCCTATCAATTTAAAGCAACTCTAAAAATGCCACTTTTTTGTTAAAACTTTAAAAGTCAATAGTAAAATTTATATGAAAAAACAAAGAAAACTGCCAAACAGGCACTCCCAAAGATATTAAAGCTGATATAAAGCTACAGAATTAAGACATTGTGGGATTGACACGTGTCTACACAAACCAATCAATGAAAAAGAAGTCAGAAACATATTGATGAGCGTGCATTTTGCAGAGAGAAATGTAGATTAGCAGGGAAGTAATGGACTTTTCAGAGATGCTGAGACAATTGGATATCCATATTTGAAAAACTGTACTTCAACCTCACTATGTGCTCAAAAATCATTATCAATTGGACTTTAATATAAAAGGCAAGGTAAACTTTTAGAAGAAAATGCAGAAGAATATTTTTAAGACTATGGTGTTAAAAAAATAGCTTTTTTAAAAAGAAGGATGTAAATCATAAAAGAAAAATTGAGAAACTTGACCATTTTAAATTAAAATATCTGTCCTCCAAAAACATCATTTAAAAAACTTCTAAAAAAGAAGTAAACAAGCCACAACTGGAAGAAGGCATTTGCAATATATGTAACTAACAAAAGATTAGTATTCAGAATATATAAGGAATTAAATGAACAGATTAGAACAGACAAAAACTTTTTAAAATATCACATTAAAGAAAACAAAAATGGTCAATAAATATATTTTTAAATGCTTTTGTCTCATATAATTGAGGAATAACAAGTTAAAATTACTATGAAATGATATTTAGCACTCATAAGACTGGGAAAACAGCCTGCCAAATCAAGGACTACATGAGTCTGGGAGGAGGAAACATTTATATGCACTGTTTAAAATGTCACTTGGTAAGTATTATCCTAGCAACTAATTAAGTATTATCCAGATGATGAAAGATGAAGGATGAACACATTCTGTGCTGTAGCAATTCCTTTTCTGGGAAGGTACCCCAGAAAAGCACCAATTCTCATTTTTTAAATGCGGTCTAAAGATAAGCTAAGGAATCATTAACAAGCTCCTGTGGCATAAAGGTCCAGACTTACAGGCAGAGATCTGAAAGTCAAGTGGAGAAGACAATACATCCACCCTATCCCCTAACCGCACCCCCTACTCTTGTCCTGTGACTTCTTCTCTATAACCAGGCACTGTTAAGGGGGAGGAAAACGCCCTTCAGTGACCACGGTCCGAGGTCAGATGCAGTCAAAACTCCAGCTGCACCCTGCATGCTGGGGAGTAGGTGTCACGGGGTTGCCTGACTCCAGATACCTGAAATCTCCCAGACAACCTGCTGATTTTTCAATCTTCGATCTCTCCTTTGCATTATTTGACCAAAGTCGAAAAAAGACATCTCAATGCAAAGCTGCATTTTTTGTTTGCCTAACATGCCTAACCCTTCTACAGAGTCGTGGTTATTGACAGTGAGGCAAATTCCCCAACATTACACTCAGACCTGGGTAAATATCCGCAGGTAGAATTGGTCAATGAGGAATCACACGGGGGTCCCATATCGCAAAGGTCCAGAAATGAGTGTCCTTGCTTGCGTACAACTTCTTCCTGTTGTGTTTTCAGAGCTGTCCACCTAACTGATGATTAAAGGAATAATTCCAGCTCCTTCCCTCTGAAGTGTGGTGGACACAACTTAGAGTCCTGCTACATCATCATTTCCCACAAGGTGACACTTGTAGATATGACATTTAATGTATAAGCTTTAGCCAAGTTATTTGAGGTTCTTAGGAGAACTGTTATCCTATTATGTACTACACTTAATAGTTCTGCAGCTGAGAGGAAAGAGGAGGCACATCTTTTTCTTCCCAGGAAGGCCAGATGTGCTCCCCAAACCTTACAGTTTCAGAGCTGTGACCACCAGAGGAGGCCCCTCTCTCTAACACACAGATGTGCCTTAAACCATCCAGGGTGCTCCTCATGTCAGTCGGTGTGATGTGGTGGAAAGAGCAATGGTTTGGGAGTCTTTGAAACCTTCAACTAAATCCCACAGAGCTACTAATGTCACCTAACCTTGGGAAATTTAACAGCATCTTTGAGCTTCAGTGTCCTCATCTTTAATGTGGGGGTAATAATACAAGGCTTGCAAGATTGATGTGAGGACTAAGTTAAATAACATGTAAGTAATAGATGTTAGAAAATTTCATTTCCCCCTTCTTCTTGCAATCTTTGTGTGTTTATATGATAGTAATGAATATAGTATAGTGAGTTTACCATTGATTTTTTTATGTACCTACCTCTTTTAATATTCCATGAACTGCCTGGTAAAATAGAGATAGATAGGTACTGAGGATTTACCTAGGATGTCACCAAAGCCTGGGTCATTGAATTATGAGTTCCAATTACTTCAGGATGGGATTACTAAAGTCATTATACCTTGGCACAAAAAGACAGAACAGAAGCAACTTTACTATAATCATAGCAGAGACCTACCCCCCAATAAAACCACTCCTCATTCCCCAGAGATTTGCAATTTAGAAGTTCTGAAGCCTCTGTTGAGGGAAGATGAAATCAAATGTGCTGTGTTCTCCACCAAGACCTCAGCCTTATAAAGAAAAAGGAAAAATAATGCAACCATGGATGTTACCTTCAGTACATGACTATAATTATTGTTAGAGAGGCAGGGAATAGAAAACTTGTTTCCAGCTATTTTTATATATTCAAAAAGCATTTATTGAGCATCTATTATATCTTTAATACAGTGCTAGACTTTCAGGATACAGCACTAAATACCAAAAGACAAAATGTTTGTTCTTGTAGACCTTATATTCTACTGAGAATGATAAACAATAAACAAAGTGACAAGTATATATCAAAAGGTAATAAATTCTAGTAATAAAAATGAAGCAAAAAAAGAGCAATATAAGAAAATAGATCTTCAGTAGAGAAAAAAGTGTGCTGACATAGATAAGGAGATCTCTGATAAATTCACAATATTTCCAAAACAAAAGTACTGCTTTGTTTTCTTTTAGAGAAAAAGAACAACAAAAACAAAAAGCAAGCTTAGAAATTGGGACCTTGCCTTCACATTCACAATTCCCATCTCCCGTTACACTTTTCCCTTGTGAAATCTACTAGCTCACAGCACCAAGGTTCCCAGAGAATGAGACTTAACTTTCCAGCCTTTCTTTTAACTGAATTTTCCCACTGAGCTTACAATTCTCAGCCTATGATGTAACTAACATAAGAGCACAATTCTCTTTTGAATGTGAAAATCTTTGGGGACATTACAAAGCTTCTGTCATATTCAATTTATCAAGAACACATTTGACATATTTTTAAGCACACCTTAGAACTTAAAATCAGCAGCAATGCATAAATAGTACTACAAGCAAGTCATAAAAATCAATAGAAAAAGGATTTAGGCACTTTAATTTGTCTTCTTCCCCATAAGGATAGCTTTTATTGGACTCTACATTAAGGTTTTTGAGTATTGAGTTGGATATACCCCAGAGACTACTGACTTAACCCCTTTATTTTAAGTGAGGATCTGAGGTCTAGAAAGTTTAATAATAACAGCTGTTCTTATTAATGGAGGCCTATGTGCCTGGAAATATGCCAAGTGTTTATTCTCTGTATTAATAAAGGTTCTTCACAGAAATACAATGAATAGGATGTGTGTGTGTGTGTGTGTGTGTGTGTGTGTGTGTGTGTGTGTGTGTGTGTGTAGAGAGAGAGAGAGAGAGACAGACAGTCAAAGACAGTGAAGAGAGAAGAGTTTTTAAGGAATTGACTCTTAAGGAACTGGAATCTATAGAGCAGGCTGGCAAGCTGGAACTTCAATTACTGCAGTCTGGAAACTATTGTCATCTTGAAGAAGAATTGCTTTTGGGGTGGGGGGAATCTTGGTCTTTGCTCTTAAGATTGCCACCTGATTGGATGAGGCCCACTCGCATTATTGAGGGCAGGCTGCTTTACTCAAAATCTACACATCTGAAAGTACCTTCCCAGCAACACCTAGTCATTTGACAAAACAATTGGGTACTGTAAGTGTAATCAAACTGACACATAAAATAAGCCATTATATTTTCTTTATTTTATTTAGTCCCATCAATTTCTTCATGAAATTTGCATTATTATTCCTCACATTTTACAAAGGAGAAAAGCAAGGATTCCAAGATCTCAGGAGACTCATCTAGTTACCTCCACCAGCAAGCATTCACATAAGAGAGCCTTGACTCAGCGCCTGCATTTACAACCATCTTCTGTCTTGGTTATCATAAAGGTAGATCCAGAATTCATGTTTTCTGATGCCTGTGTCCATGAGACAATACTGTGAAATCTCATCTGAAAAAGGGCAACAAGGACTCTCCTTGTTAACTTGCTGCAGCAAGGAGACCAGACATGAAGTGTAACATGGGGCATCTCACCAGCCAAAGGAAAAGGTAGGGCTATTACAGAAACTGGGGAAATGATAAAAGGTAAGTAAAAAGGAAGCAATTGTTTGATAGTATCAAAGCCAAGCAGGACTATGTATAAATGATTAATATGAGTCTTGGGTTCAATATTGGACTCAGGGTTCTAGTTTCTTGGATATGACAAGTTTACATAAATGAGAGTATTGTGTCTGAAAAACTCTATCAAAAGCTCTGCTTCTGGGTTAAAAATTGACTTCAAAATCAAATTTCTCTGTTTTAAAGTAACTCATATTTTCCAGGCAAAAATGAAATGTTTCATTCTTATGGTTAATGTATTATTAGTATGCTTTTTTTAATTAACAAAAGCAGTTTTCTCAGGTCCATAGTCCTAGGTGCTATGTAGACAAAGTTGAACAAGACATTCTGGAATCTTTATGGAGAAGAAAGATACATCCACCAAGTAATCATGATACAGTGTCATGAGTGCAGGGGCAAAGGGAGAGATAAGCAAGTTAGTCTCAACAACCAAAGACATTATAGGAAAGATGGCTTGAATTAGAATGAATGAATCAGAAGAATGAGTAGTTCATCAGATAAGAAAACAAGAAAGACAGCTTTATGTCCAAATAACTACAAGGTGGTATATGTAACTGAATGGAGAACTGAATAAAGTATGCTTGGAACTTAACTAATTCTGCCTGAGAAGTCAGGGAAGATTGACTCCTTCCAAATATATTAAGCTCTTTGAGGCCCCCAGGCTACTACAGATTCTGTTTCCTTTTCTGAAAAGTTCTCTCCATCCCCATTCCAGATACTACCCTTGCTGGCCTAGTGACCATAATTTACCCTTCCAGTCTCAACTGAACTATGTCCTCTGGATAGCCTTATTTTTTTCAAAAATAATAGCAAAATAATAATAATAATAATAATAATAATAATAATAATAATAATAAACATTCACTGAGTATTTTCTATATGCCAAGCATTGTGCCAACCACTCTACCCACATCATCTCATTTAATTATCACAATAACTCCATGAAATAAATGCTAGTCCTGCATTTTATGCAGGCCATTTAAGATTAATTAAGCAATTTGTTCAAGTTCATTCAGCTCGAAAGTGGAGATTTGAACTCTGTGAGTCTGATGTTTACATCTTTACCTACCATCTTAACCATGACACTTTCCTACAACTTTGCAGGCTCATGAAAGCACAATTGACCATAACCTCCTTTTTCCAAGTCTATCTTAATGCAGCTGTGTTATAGCTCTATTAATCATTTTTTCACATGTCTCACTCCTCCACGACACTGTGAGGTCTTGAGAGCAGATACCTATCTCCAGTGCCTAGAACTACTACCAACACACAGTAGATAATCAGTAGATATTTATTAATGTATTACTAAATGGATTAGTGGAGGACATTTGTAGAGGACCCACTATTTGAAACTCCACATAAGTCACTGTCAGGTACATTGTCTAAGAATGAACTATGAAGGTACATGTTATACCCAGGCAAGAAGGATATGTGTTAACTAATACCCATGGTGGCTAGGAGGAAATTGGGCAAAAAAGTGAACATGCTTCAGTTATAAAGTCTACAGCACCACTCTGCTGTAGAGGGATGATCCTGACATCACTTGCTTATTCTACCAAACCCACCCCACCCCTTCATCCCTGGCTAGGAGATATCTAGGGCTGTCAGAAAAGGACCTGCCCTTTTTCTAATACCTCCCCACAACAAGAGAAAGAGAGAGGGGTGGGGAGAGAGGGAAAAAAGAGGGCACTTATATCTATACAAAAATATCCTGGCATTACTAGTTGTCTAAAGTCAGTTGTCCTCCCAAAATCTAATCCTCACTCACAAGTCTGTATTTTTAACCCGGGTCCTTCCATCCAGGCATTCCAAATCCTTGTAAAGAAATGGAAGCAGGTATAACCAAACAGAAAAAAAAATGCTATTGCTCCTGCAGTGCTCTCTTCAGAGACATTTCTGTTCTGGGTTATGGGTGCTCTATCTTTCTGCTGGTATTTTCCCGCTTTAATTTAGAGCTCAGGATTCCGATTAGATTAATGGCCAGGGTACTTTGGCAGAGGCCTTGCTCAGCAATATGTGTCTGTCATTTGCAGGGACATTGTCCCCATATAGCATGTCCTCTCCTGAGCTATCTATTGCTTCACATTTTATCCTCTGCACTAAAATTAGTCTTCAGTTCCCAGACATCATTTTGCAGTACCTGTTGCATTAATAACTAAAAAACTCAGTTCAGCCCAGGGCCAGACATTCACTAAGCATTGTTCTCTTGCAGTAAATAATCAGGTAGCAAGGAGTTATCTTTGCAGATTTCGCTTTCCTGATTTTAACTCCCAAATAGAGAGAATGTCTGTGAAAATATATTTTATCTGTACATAACATAGAATGGCATTATTTCATTGAAACAGTTATACTGCACCTATCCTATAACACAAAAAGAGAAAAAGTATGTTTAACAAACCTAGCAGAACATGGCAATCTATTTGAAAGATGGCATGGAATTCTGCCTTGTCTTTCAGTGACAAGACATTTTATAAGGACAAGAAGAAAAGTCTCTTCAAGTCCCAATTTGTTTTACTCTAGATAGTGTCATGCACTATCTAGAATAGCTTTGAAATCAGATGCATCTGAGTTTAAATCCTGGTTCTGCCATTTAGTAGTGGTGTGGCTCTTGAGCAAATGACTTCACCTCTCTGAGCTCAGTTTCTTCATCTGTGAAATAAAGTTATTTCTGACTAACTTATAGTATTGCAAAGGAATGATGAAGATAAGTACACAAAGTCCATAGTAGCATTCCTGGCACAAGGAAGGTGTTCAGTAAATGGCAACCCTTTTACAAAGGAGATAGCATGTAGGAAAGACCCCAGTTATTCTGTTTATCAATTACTCTTCCTGCTATTCTGCTTTCCACCCTGCCACAACCTTTTTTCCTCCCAACAACTCTGTAGCATGAACAGCTGGTTTAGAAGTGGAAATCTTACCCGCTTCCTTCTACTGGCATACCAAAATATCAACTCAAGTGCAGATGAGGAGACATTCAAGAAAAATGTAAAGAGACACTTTTGAGTGGCTGGAGGAGATTTTCAGGGGTTTTGAAAAAATGGGAGTGGGAGCAGTTATAATATGAAGGGAGTAAAATGAAGGGAATTTTAAGGAGTATTTCTAGAGTGTCTGGGTGTACTAGACAGTATTCAAGAAATATAAAGAGGCAACTTGAGTTATTTTTCAATTAATTTTGATGGCAAAAATTTTGTTCTTTAGAGGTTAGCTTTGTATCCAAATTGAACTACATGAGTTATGGCATTACAAGTCTTATTTCCCTCAACTTGATTACCAGATTTACAAGAGCAGGATTTATCTTTATTTTATTTTATTCTCTAAGCACTAAGCTTTGTGCAGCACACAATTCAAACCCTTAAAAACACTTTGTTCTCTGAACTTGATTCACTTTGATATTGACCATCAAAACCAGATAGGACCTCAACTATAATTTGTGCTAACCAATTTTATATTTCTTTCTCAAATAGATGACAGATGTATTCTTAAATACAGTTGAAATTAAAAGGTGCTACTTCAAATGAATCCTAGCCTCTTTGTCCAGGAGTGTGTCTCTATGCCTTCAGAGAACTTGCAGATCTGGCTAAATCAGTCAGTAAACTTGAAAAACCCCACCATAGAAAATTGCTCATGGAAATTTGGATACAGGCAAGTGTCATTTGGATCTAAAAAAAGGGAAAGGATGTGTATTTGTGAACTACAGAGCATTGAACTTGACATCAATCTGGGGTGAGATACTAGAACAATTTTTTTAAGCAATGCCTTTTTAGCACTTAGAAGAGGAAGTGGTAAACTCAGCATAAGCCCACTAAGAATAGTCCTGTCAGACTAACCTTATTTCCTACTGACAAGGGTTACTACATTGGGAGATCAGCGAAATAGAGTAGAAATAGCATATCTAGATTTTAGAAAAGCTTTTGACAAGTTCTCTCATGATACCCTTGAGGGCAAGATGGAGGGAAAGCAAACTGAATGATATTACAATTGCACAGACTCATAGCCAATGGAATACTAGTACCGAAAGGAATTAATGAGTCATAAATTTAACAAAATGTTTTAATTCCATTAATAATTTTTTGCCAACTTCTTATGCTAACAATTATGTTAAAGGCTAGTGCTTCAATTGCATAGATAGAAAATGGAGGAAACCAGACTTGGCAGCAGCAACTTTTAAATGATCCATTTGTGTGATTTGATTTTCAAAAGTGTCAGTATAAACCTGAGTTTATATCAGACAAATCAAGTGCCTAAAATGATGGAGGCAACACCTCCTCTCTTCTCTATGCAAATTGTGTTTACTTTGAGATCCATACACTAACTGACACTCTTAATCACAGCTTGAAATGAAAAAAAAATGAATAAAATTATATTAAGAAGACAGAATAAAATGTTGAAAGGAGAGAATCCAGAGATACCTCGATGCCTTCCAAGAAGTGGAAGTGGAACAGAACAGAAATTCCAGATGGGCTACTTGAAAGAGGCTAGGTTTTCTATAAATGGAGTTGCTTAAGTGTAGACTGGAACATAAATATGGGGTGAGTGGTTAAAAACCCTAACTTGTAATCTTAAGCTTCTTTCCTTATCATGGATTCACCCAAAGCAAAGATACAACAACCTCCAGTGGTTATCTATCCCATAATTTAACTGTAAGTTACTATATATTTTTTCAATTTACATTACATCATGAATTATATCGAACATATTTTTCAAAATACAGAGAAAACTAGAACCAACACTCATATACCCATGACCCAAGTTTATCTTATCAAACATTTCACCATTGGACTTCAAATTATTTTTTAAGAAATAAATCATTAAAAATATAGTTGTGTTTTCTTCTTCCCCATCCAGAGATAGCTTATCTTAAAGATGGTGTGTGTATGTGCCCTGCCCACATGTTTTATTTATATGCCATGTGAGTATAACCATAAATAATTTGGAATATTATAAGGAGACAAATTTGAAGGAGCCCAGTTTACTGAAGGTAGAAAACCTTCGCAAAAGGTATAATGCCTAGTGATGAATAATGAGTATGAATTATTCGGACTTTCTAGCCTGGGGTGCGGGGGTGTGGGGAGGTATCTCAGATAGAGGAAACAACAGCCTCTACCTCACAGAAGCAGGAAAAGAGCTGGCAAGTTAAAAAAAACTACAAATGAGTTTATATCACTTTAGAAAAGAGGTAAGTTGGGATTGTGAGAAGATAAATATTGAGAAATCAACAAAGACCCAATTGTGAAAGCCTTTATCCCAGAGAAGGCCACTTCAGCATTTTTATTATGGGAATAATATGATCTATATGCATGTTGGAGAGATAAATCTGGTAGTGAAGTGGTTGGAATGGGGTAGGAGGTATAAAGATTGAAAACTGGGAGTCAAGTTAGTGACTATATAGAAGTCCAAAAAAGAGATGATGGGAATTTAAAATAAATAAGGATTAGGAAGACAGATTAAGAATATATTTAATATTGTTGGGTATACAAGGGCATATTTTTAATAATGATGAGAGATATTTTAAGAACTTAGAGACCCACTAGATTTGTAATTCTATTTCAGTGAATGATTTGTAACATGATGTATCTAAATGATTATAATAATATGTTGAATTATTAATAACATTGTTAAATAAAATATAAAATAATATAGCATAATGTTTATAAAAATTATGAAAAACTCTCACATTACCATTGTACAATAAACAACTTTTGAGTTTTGTTTTTGTATACTTTTTTAATTTTCAAAGAATTCTTTATAAAACAATTTACTAGTAGTTCTATATAAAAATAACTATTTTTTATAAAAAATTATACCAAGTTTTACTTATAATGTAGAATTATAATTTAAAACATCACCTAATTAGTTCAGCTCTTATTGTTTGGTTGATTTCCTTTTCTCCCATTTGCTTTCATGCCCATGGAGAAAAGAATATGGGGTAAGATGATAGTAAATTCTACTCATATTCTATAAGAATAAGAATGGAAAATTGGCTGCTCCATCTGCTCCCAGAAATTGCTCAGAAGAGTGCTCCAAAATATTGGGTACTAGGCACAGATGTTCTCACATTCACAAACCAAATTAAATTTCCAAAAACACTCATTTGATTAATTTGGTCAATCCAATCTATTTAGTTTTCAAAAGAAACGGGCTGTTATTGCTGTTGTTGTTAATGATATTGTTTTGTACTGTGTAACTCTACAGTAATTAGTTATTTGCCTTTTACCTTTAAACCATTTAAATGTGTGCTGGCTAGACAAAGGATAAGTAAGCAACATTTGTTAAAAATGGAAGCTATTTTGGGGTGAGGGGTGCAGTTTAGAGACAAATAGAACAATGGGAGATCTTAGATGACTTAATTATCAAGAGGTATCAATTATGTAACTGAGCCTGCTGGTAAATAAAGCATCTTTTCCTTTCAAAGTTGTTACTTCCTCTCAGACAGTGGTTATCAACTTGTGCATGTATCAGAATCACCCAGAAGGCTTGTCACAAAACAGACAGAAGACCCACCCCTAGAGTTTTTATTTAGTAGGTCTGGAATAGGCTCTGAAAATTTGCATTTCTAATAAGTTCCCAGGTGATGATGCTGCTGTGGACCAGAAACCACACTTGGGGAACACACACTGTTCTAGGGAGACCTCTCTGACTCCCAAGACTGGATGCTTGAGCCTCCTTTACCCTCTGTATTGACCCCTCTCCTGGGATCATCATTCTGAAGTATGATGGCTGATTAACCTATCTAGCTCCTCTATCAGACTGTAAAACAAGCACATGTCTAATTTAGTACTGCATCCTCCAGCACATGGCACAGAGCCTAGCTAGTGAAGACTAGTGGATGGTTGATAATTACATTAGATGATACTTGATTGATCACTAAATAAGTGAAAATGTAAGTTTGAGGAAGAAACAGAATGAGTGTGTGTGTGTGTGTGTGTGTGTGTGTGTTTGTGTGTGTGCGCGCGTTTGTGATCTAAAGTACTCAGAATGGTGTATTCAAGGAAGAAAAAAACATTAAAGAAGAAAGATGTGTCCAACCAAAGAAAACAATAAGAAATTAGAATCTGAAATTCACTTTAGCTACTAAAGTATATAATAGGAATAAAATAGTTTAGAAAGATCACAGTAATAAAAATATACAAATGGTTTCAACTTTGTCAGATAAATTCTTTGGCCTATAGATGCTTTTTAATACTCCATCCTGTGTAGCTGGTAAAACTGAGAATCATCTCAATTTATTTTCAGTATAGACAAGAACACACCAAAGATTAGAGAGGTCACCCATATTCTAAACAGAAAAAAAGAATTATAAGAAGAAAAAAACATGAAAAAGACCTAGCAGGTCATTCAGTCCTAGTCTCTGGAGTAGTGGAAGATTAAATAAAGCAACATAGAAAAAATTATGGAAATATACCCAAGAAAACTTAAGACTTCTGATCCTCTCATTTTTAGTGCCTCCTGAAGTTCAAAGGTTTATTGTCAACTCATTGCTTAAACCCCTACTCATCAAAAGAAAAATATTTCCTATAATCTGCATTAGAAATAAAAAAGAGAAAGGCAATGCAATAAGTTGATTTTTATAGCATTAAATAACTTGCTCTTTTCTTGTGTTCATGAATTTCTGGTTTATAACTCTACTTATCCAAAATATTAAAATGACCTTCAGGCCAACCCCTTTACTTACAACTGAAGGGAGAAGAGAAAATTACTAAAAGTTGACCATTACAGAAATTACTTGCAAGGCATTTTTCTTTGATAGCTGCAGTTTCACTCATATTATCATCTTTTTCTGTTGACAAGTCTCCAAGATTTTAATCTTGGATTGGAAATGTTACCCTATCAGAAAAGGCTTATATTGTCAGGAGCGGTGCTGCCGTGGAATGCAGAATCATGTACGAGAGCGCTTGTTGTATTGAAAAATATACTATTGCTAGGAAAGGCGTTTAAATGTTTAGTCAGCTTGCTCATAAATCACTTTCAATGTGCTGAAGTTCTTAGCCAACATATTGAAAGCTTTCTTATTTCTTTTATTATAGCAGTGTCATTTGCATTGCTGAACTTGGGGTTATGTTGGCAATTCCAGATAAACCCATGCTTAGAGGGTTTATAACTTCGATTAAATTTCACCCTGGCTTGGAATTCAAAAGCACAATTTTTGTGAGTTACTTTTTTTTAACCTAAAGTATATCTCATATTTTAGAAAATGGTCAGATTGACAATTTGGGTTTACAAAAGGAAACAAGTGGCCTAAAGCACACAAAACTAATGTAGGCATTATGTGACCTGGGCATGTTTATCTAAATTCACAGATCTGCTTGGTTGTTTTTGAAACATATATTCAAGGCACTTTTTAAATTTCTAACTATTAACTTTACTAAAAATTGTTATTCCTCTTTTTTCTTTTCTTCTCTTTTTCATTTTTTAAAAATTATATGGACAGCTTTTTAATTCCTGCTCAGTCAAAATATTTGAAACTCACCTAAATATTTAACCTTGAGCATACAAACTCGAAGTGCTTTCCTTTTTGTTGCCTTATACAAAGCTAACACCAGTATCATTGTCTTTTACCTACCACCTGGAGTTCTAGGAATGAAACAAAATATTAATTAGCTAAGATTGAAAAAAAAAAGAAAGTTAAGTTAGAATACATTAACAGGAGGCCTTTGAATTAAGGATGAAACTAAGTTAGAAATATAAAGGATTTCTGAGAAGCAGAATTTCGAGAAAATTCAGAATAACAAAAAAAAATTAAACAAATTTTACTGAGTTTGAAAAATAATTTTTGTCTTCTTCTAGACTGGATAATGGGAGTAGTGAGCCTTAAGGCTAAATAAGGAATGGTGTTCTTTTAAAATTTTCTAAGAGTTATCCTCCAATTAACTCTACCTTTGTGAAAAACAAGTAAAAGATGATACAGACTTACTTGTTTTGAAGAAAAATAGGTTAGTAGCAATAAACTCAAATACTATTCTATAGCTAAGGGGAGAAATAATTCTTGCATAAAAGGAGACATCTCTGTACAGAGGAGGAGAAATGTCATTTCTGAGGCACTCAGCTCCATGTGTTGGCTCATACACACAAGAAATGTAGTTATCATCAGATTGGCTTAAATTTCTACAATTGAATGCAAGGAAAAGATTTGAGTAGTAGTGAGGACCTGCCAATACCAGGCCATGTATGTGCAGCCTGTAAAAACCACAAGGCAACCAAGGAATCCCAGTGGACACAAAGATTATTAGAGAGGATAGAGATATGCCCAGCAACTTTCTCTAGCAGAGAGTACAGATGCTGACATCAGATGTCAGTTGAGGAAGGATATACCAGTAATCACTCTACCCCAAAGATTTAAAAAGACTTCTAATGTGATCTGATTTACATTTTGGAAAGAGCACTCCTTGAGGCAATATGCCCCTTTGGAAGCTGAGTGCAGATCCACTGGAAAGAGGGAGATCAGTTAGAAAAATGTTGTAGAAATTCAAGAGACACAATAAGAAATTATGTAAGAATGTTGGAGTAGAAGTGAAAAAAAGGTATAATTTGAGAGATATATGGGGGAAAGAATTGACAGGAACTGGTGACTGACAAGATATAGAACAGGAATAAGAGAAAAGAGAAAATTAAGGAAAACTCTAACCCTAAAATATTAAAGTATCAAGGTAAATTAGGGCAAACAGACAAAATAAGGTTGCACAAGTAAAGTATCAATCATCTCATAGCATGAGATACCTAGACTGGTTAAAACAAGGTTGAAAGAGTTCATAGAGAAAACATAATACCAAAATGAATACAGGGGCATAACAGTCCTGCTAATACACATAACTAGACTTCTTTTAGATAACCCTGCACTCTGCACATGGTAGGAAATTGAGTATGGATCAAACAAAGAGGCTGTGCCAATATTTGTTAACAAAGATAATAGAAAGCAAAATTACAAGGAGGATAAAAGAAATGGGAGGATCTTTAGAGTTCAAGGCCTAATTTTGCTTTTACAATGAGCTATGGTCAAAATGATTGTGCCAAGTGGAAAAAAACAAACACGCTGTGCTGCACCTTTAAAATGGCAATCTGCTCTCAAGAATCCCTAGGTAAATAAATTATCAGTAAGTGAAAAAGATGTTCTATTCCTAACATAAGGTGTCTACTTTAATGTCTGGCTAGACAGTGTACCCCAAAACAAAGAAGAGAAGACAGGAAGAGAAGCAGGATCAGATGGAGATTAGTTTAGTTTGGAACATCTCTCATTACATAGTGATGTCCATCAGGTGAGTAAAAGTACAGGATTAGAGGTTGAGAGAGTATAAGGAGGTCTGAGATCAGAGAAATAATTCTTTTGCTCATATTGAGAACCTCACAAATTATAAGCATCATTTTGATATATCATATGTTTTTAAAAAACTTGATTCTTTACTCTGTCTATAAAAAGCCCAAGAGTTCTTCCCCCATTGGGGGAATAAAAAGAACAATGAAGAGCAAAGTGACTTGGTCTTTACCACACTGAAAAGCCAAAGAGAAAGCATTCTGAAAAGAAACAAGGAGCTTATGTTTCCAACAGATTCTCAAACTATATAAGTTATTGGACTCTGACAGAAGAAGAAGAAGAAGAAGAAGAAGAAGAAGAAGAAGAAGAAGAAGAAGAAGAAGAAGAAGAAGAAGAAGAAGAAGAAGAAGAAGAAGAATGCTGGACACCATATAGCATGTCCCAATGAACTGGTGAAAAATTAAGAATTTCTCAGGGACCACAGGATAAGTGAAAGAGAAAATGCAGGTAAACAGAGCTCTGAGACAGCTCTCACCCCAACAATGAGATAAATGATAGAAAGGTATTTGTTTTATATTACTCTTTATATTTTACAGTTATTTTGTAAATATGCATTCATGTTTGCTCTGCTGGATATTTTCAGTTTGTCACTTCAGTTAACCTCTATATATTTCTCAGCTATGCCCTGTGCCCTGGGAGATTAATCTGTAGGGACTACCTCAAACCATTGCCTTTCCTATAGCTTCTAATTGAGTATGGCCATGGCAGTAAGTAGAGGATCAGGGGAGGAGAATGAGGTTAGAGTACGTAGCCCCCTAGGTCTTTCTTCACCAGGTAGTCAGGAATTAGCCAAATTCCTTTGCCAAAGGCTACAACCCATGTCAGGAGACCTTCTCTTATAGCTATACAACTTCTAATAAATGCTCCTCCCTGCCCCTTAAGCCCTGGTGTGGTGAAGGACAGTTAATGGTTTGAGCTTCACCATCCTTTGTTGTTTTCTCTTAACCCTGCTCACACCTTTATAAAAAGTTTCCCATTTAGTTACCCTACTTGACATTGTCATCTGTTTCCTTGCACGTCCCTGACCAATGTAGCTATGCAATATTTTATGGGAAAAAAAAATCCTTAAAAAGAGCAAGAAGAGTGATTCAAAGAGTATAAGTCTGGAGCTAAGAAAAAAAATGCACATGGCATTAAACAGTAACTGGTGACCTTGATAAGTAAAAGAAGTTTTTGCATAACAGTGGGGTCAGAAGTCACGTCTAGAGGAGTGGCTGAGCAGTTAGAAAGTAGAGTTAGTGCAGGTAGAAGTTTCTTTCAGAAAGTTTGACAGTGAAAGGTGGATAAAAAATTAACTAATGATTTAAAGATGATAGCATCAATATGCGCGCGCGCGCGCGCGCACACACACACACACACACACACACACACACACACACACACACTTTTCACTTTAGAGTTGATTGACAGAGAAAATGATCAAGCCAGAGAAGAGAATTACAAATCAAACTGTCAAAAAGAATAACTGGGGTAGAGGTATGTCTGGAAGAAAGCAAGAAGAGATGGAATGATGGAGAAGTAAGAGCCTTTCTCCTCTGAAAAGAGGTAGAAAAATAAAAGTAAATATAGATAGCAACAAGTCTGGAAGGGAGAAGGATGGACGTTTCAGGCATTTGTTCTCTCCTGTTCTTCCCTTTTTGAAGCAGGAGCAACAAGTTTTTCTTCTGAGGCAGTGAAGCTGTAGGCTTGACAGGACTAGCAAATTTGGGAGTAGCTATTGTGGGCATTAGAAGAGGTTTTTTTTACTTTTTATAAACTAACTTTTTGATTTACTGTAGCCTACCCAACTTTAATTAGAGGGAGTTGGGGACAGCTACTAAAGTGTTCAACATATGTGTTTTCTCAGTTTTCTGGGAGGGAACTTAAATGAATTTCTGTTCGTTTCTATTATTGTGGAGCTCAAAAAGTAAGTCAGGCTCTTGTAAATCTGACAAGGATTACAAATATTCATCAGGCATCCCAACAAAGGAAATGCAGCAGGAGCACAAAGTGATGGAACAAATGAGAGATAGCAACAGGATGGGGAGAAAACCTAGCAACCAGCAAATAACATCATCCAAATTCATCCCATGTGTTGCTGGTGATTTAATAGGGAAGCAAAGAAAACTAGGTTTGATGAGGCTTTGTGGCTTAATAAAATGTCTTTGAGGATTGAGGAAACAATGTATACAGAGCGTTTTATGTTCCTTCATCTTCAAAGGCATGAGATTAAGGGAAGCAACTCTTCTTTCTCATGTATGACAATGTATTTATCACTATTTGCTTATATTCTGAAACTCGAAGAGCACGTCTTCTTCCTGTTGCCCTGCCAACCCTTCTCAAGTACGAGAAGAGTTCAGACACCAATTTGTGTTTGATTTTTATACTTCCTATTGAAGCTGACCAAAATAGAAAAGCTACCCACTAATGACAGTAAATGTCAACAATGTCAACAACTCTTAGAAATGAGAAAGAGGCTATGAAATTCAAGCTATCTAAATGCCAGGGATGTAAGCCTCAAAAGTCGTGGTAAGTAATTTTATAAGTAAAAGCTCATTTTTAACATGCCTGTGGTACAAACGCCAAGTGCACCACTTGGAGACTCCATTACTAAAGTGGGAAAAGGCAAGAGTGGGCTTGTGAAGTTTCAGGTCCCCATTCTCCCTGCCTGTTCCTGCCTGACTAGAGGGGTTTGGCTTTTACATTTTGCAAATAGAGTCTTCAGGTAAGATTGTATTTGAGCAAAGAATTTTACAGCTGAAATTTTTGAAAATGACTGCACTGAAGGAACAAGCAATTTAAAGGAATCCTTTGGCAAATCTTCCCCTAAACCAAAGAACTGTTTTCATTTCTTGGGCAAATGTTTATTGAATATCTTCTGTGTATGAGACTCTATTCTTTGCACTGTGATGGTACAAAGAGGTTAAAGCTAGAGGAGAGAAGGGAAGGGAGAATAAAGAATGATTAATTGATGGAATTAGAGGGGTGAGGAAAGGGGGATGGTCTTAGCTGGAGGAGTAAATCCAGTCCACTACAATGAAAGAAAAGATAGAAATGGTTTGAGGAAGGAGGACGGTTGAATGGAGAGGTAAAAAGCTCAAAATGTGAGCATTTCCTGCCTGGTGGCTGCTATTTACTTTACAAATAGTTCCGCTGCATTTATTCTACATTTATCAATTACTTACCATGTGCCAGAGATTATGCTAAGTGAAGAATATGGAGATGTATACACCTGGACTTTCTTCTCAGAAGCTTACAATCTAGTTGGAGTAAATACATGGCTATATAACTAGGATAGAACGTGCGTAAACCTCTAATAAGTAGAATGGAAAATAGATACTCTGCATATACAGAAAAGACCAACTTTTATATAGTTGCCCAGCCAAAATCAAGATGAGGTTTGCCCTAAATTTTGAGGATGATTAGGCTTCACAGACAGAAGTATTGAGAGCTGGTTGACATAGGAGAATTCTGCTTAATGACATGGTGATGATCTTGTGTATATCACATCACAGCTTACGTTTCTTAAAATAAGGCACTACTCCCTGCCAAAGATATCATATCATTTATTGGCACAATAATCTTGCAAGCAAGATATTATTGTCACCATTTAACAGATGAAGAAATCATCTCAAGGAAGGAAAATAACTTATTCAATGGCACATTCATAATAAAGGGTAGAACCGGGACTTGCACTTAGGTCTGTTTGAGTCCAAAGTCCATGTTTTCTTCTCAGCACTGGACCTCTTCTCTTCATGGATACCTCTCCATAATGCTTTTCCTGCCCTGTTTTCCCTGAATCTCTCAGCTCACTTGTACATGATCAGCATCAAAACAGCTTGTTTAAGAATAATTACATACTGCTATCAGACCTTTATCACTACAGCAAATTTGTACTAAAGGAGCATATACTCTCTTTCAAACTTTAATAGGATTCTACTTGTCCAACCCAGCAATTACCAATTCTTCAATTGAAAAGGTCATGCTGGAGCCAAATCCCACCAGGCTGTGATGTAGCTCTGAGCACCTTAGTGGAGTCCACACCTTACCCATTTATGGATCTTTAGCACTTAACCCAGTACCTAACACAGAAGAAGACTCTAGCTAATGCTAATTGAGATGAAATTAATAAAAAGTGTAATATTCCCTTTGCTTTGAATGAATGCTCTGATGAAATTAAGTGGAGAAATGTGTCCTGCCCAGTCAACTCCCCATATGTTAAAACTATCAATAATAATGTGATTCCACAGTACTAATAACTGATAGTGTTTGTATGTTTCTCTATAAATTGACCTGTTTGTGTTTTAAGCTCCAACTCAAAACCCACCTTTTCCATTTCCATTTAATTGGTATTTATTTCATTCTAATGACCACCTGTGAAATAAAATGCATTACCTCTTTTTCAGCTGAAGAAATAGAGGCTGAGATATTTTTATGATCTCTACCAATTCACTCAGCTAATAAGTGTTAGAGACTAGATTTTACCTGAGGATATTTGATTCCAAGACTGCAAAGAAATCTTAGAAGAAATCTATTTCAAGAGAAATTAACTGACCTCTTCTTTTAAGAAAAGGGTCCATATCTGTAAGACCGGCAAAGAAAGCCACTTTGCTCTTGGCTTTGCCCATGGAATATAAAGAGAAGATTTTGTCACAAAGACAATCTCTGCAAATAAAGTTGGAAGATCTAGGACACCTGATAAAATAAAATACCAAGATTTAATTTTCTACCAATACATCATTAATCTTTTAAATGGATTATATAAGAACTTTTTATTACACATAACTCTAGGCCTGAAACCTCAGATTTACAGAAGCTAAAATTTCCATAAAATATAAAATGTGACTAATTTAGATTACATCCTACAGTACAATAAATATAAATCCCAGACAGGAAGAGATCTATAACCTCACGACGTTCGCAGAGCAGCTTTCCCTGGCAAAAACTTTGCTGACTCCAGCAATTCAGCCAGAATTCTAACAAAGCAAATGGTACTTCTCTTTGGCTAAATGTCTTAATTACCAAAACAGTTTTTAGAATAAGGCTATAGAGCCAGTCTGTCTGGTTTTAAATTCTGCAGCTGCCACTTGAAATCTGTGTGACCTTGGACAATTTAAGAAGCCTCTCTGTGTCTGTTTCTTCCTCTATAAACTGGGCTAGAATTGTTCATAGGCTCAAATGAAAATAATGTATATAAATGAATTAGCTTATTTCTAGGTACGTAGCAAGCACCTTATAAATATTAGTTTTCATCATCATATGTTAAATATATATTAGCATGTTTTCATATTGCCCAAAGCCTAGGCCAAATTCTTTACTGGTCCTTTCATTCTACTGGGCTAGTGGCAGGTGAAGCTCTATTTAAAGCTGTGGCCTCCACAAAGATTATCCTTAGAATCAGAGGCAGGACTTCAGAGGACCCTCGCAATCCTAACATATATTTTCAGTTCTCTGAATAAAAGCAGCTCCCATCAAAGTTGCAAAATTAAAAGAAGTAGGTGTTTTTAAAGTTACCATTTATTAGATACTCACTATGAAGCACGAACTTTGTATATATTATTGCAAATGCCACTATCCTACAATTCAAAATAATTTAAATTTGACAACTGAGGAAACTGAATCATGATGATATTAAGTCTTAGGAGCCAGAAGGCCAACCCAGGTCAATCTCACTATGTAATCCATGTCATTTTCACTCCATCATCACATGGTATGTGTTACTCCATCCCTCTATTCCCCTGTCCTACCTCTGATGACCCCACTTATCCAGGAGCCTATTCCTTCATGGAACCTCATGGTAACTTGATCCTCTGGCAGGGATCTAACTTGTCTCCCTACAACGCATCTAAACTTGACTGCCCAGTGTTCTATTCTTCCTTTTACATTTTTTCTTGAAAAAGGAATAAATTCATTTTTGCTGGGTGTTAACAGATATGAATAACTTAATATTAACCTTTTCGGAATAATAAGAATGATAGCTAATATAATATGTTCTTGTTTTTAAAATGTGCCAAGCATATTCTCAATGTTTATATGTGATCTTGGCTTTCATGAAACCATTTTATGGTTGATGAAACTAAGCTTTCTTACCTTACTGCAAATCAGAAACTTAGTGAAATGCAGTCTAGAGGTTGCCCTGTACCACCTTATTCCAAAACCCAAACTTCCAGAGCATTTTACTTTTAATTGTTGAGGTGCTAGTTCAAACTTGGACAGAGGCCAATGTTGTTTGGAAAATGAAGATGTAAGTGTGACTTCTTGGCCCATGCTTAAATACACACAGTCAGCAGTTAAATTGGTTTTATTGTAAGTATCATTTGAGTTTTTATATGGTCATTTTCTTCCCATTCTCAAATATTAATTCAAGTATTAAGCTCCCAAAATATATGCTTTTCAAGATGATGACACTCCTGAAACCAAGGAAAGAGTCAACACCTCTTAGAACTTCTGACAATTCCAAATGTCCAGAGCAAAGCTTAAGGAGGGCCATGTGTCCTTGGGATGGTGGAAGAATTTTGGATAAAGATTGAATGATGAGAGCTCACAGATTTTGTCTGATTTGTTAACATTTTATTAACCAGATTTTTGCCTAAATATAAAAAGTAAAAAGATGTGGAATTAAAAAAAAAACTATATGGAATGATGTTAGAACCTTAAATCAACAGTGCAAATTGTGCAACTCCCCAAAGAACTTGATGATGGTGTTGCAGGTTATGTAAGCAACAAGAGCTACTGTTTGGAGAAACTCATGGACATGGAATATAGACTAGTAGTAACCAGAGAGTAGGGGGTCGGGGAGGAGATGGGTGATAGATGGGGTAAATATGGGGGGCAAATATGGGGGGCAGAGTGAAATGGGTAAAAGGGATCAAATATATGATAGCTGAAGGAAACTGGACTTTGAGTGGTAAACACACAATAGAATATACAGATGTCAAATTATAATGTACACCTAAAATTATATAATTGTATTAACCAATGTTACCCCAATAAACTTAGTAAAAACTAAAAAATAAATAAATAAAATAGTATATCTCAAAAAAAAAGAGCTACTGTTTGGGCTCTTTGAGACAATTGAAATGATTCAGTTAATGATGCTTACGTGTTTATTTATACAAGCTGTTGCACCTACTTGAGATAGATATACAAAGACATTTTGATAGGTGACAAATTTTGTATTATGAATTTGGATCTAATGTAATAGAACAAATGCAATCCTGAATTTGTACAATGTAAGAATCTTCTCTTCACTCTACAATCATCTGTAGTATGAACTCGGTCTCGGTCTTCATTTCTTCATTTGTCCCCAACTCACAGGATCAGTAAGAGACTCAAATAAGATGAGGGTATAAAGGGTGACTTCTTGGCCCATGCTTAAGTCCACACAGTCAGCAATTAGGGTGCACTGAGAGTGCTTTGTAAACTCTAACACACCACAGAGATGTAAGGGATTATCATTGTTGTTATTGTAATAGATACTATAGACTCTTCCTAGCTAGCAACCTTCAGAGTCAGAGAAGAGTGCCTGGGGAGGACAGAGAAATACAGGTTTTTTATTAATTCATTTAGACTTTGTGCCAATTAAAGTCTAACTCTAGAACTACTTCCTGTAATTATGATTTAGCAATGCCAGAAACAAATACAGCTATCAAGTTGAACCACTTGTACAAAAAACAAATTAGTTTATAAAATGTAGCAGGTTTTATCTCCAAATTGAAAATTTGGCCTCAGTCAATAACAAACACTAAGTCATTTGATTTTTTTCTCAGTAGGGCAATTTTGGTTAGCTGGCATTTTTTCAGAGGAAAAGTAGCCATTAAGAGAAAAGTAACATAATTAGGAGGAAAAACATATTTCTATACAGTATCCAAATAGGAGACCATTTAAGGTATTAATATTTTTGTCTGTTTTTTAAAGACTGTAATTCTATCTGGTCACTGATGCCAGTGATTCCAGCAACTGCAGTTTGTAAAAGAATCGCCATGCTGTCCATCACGCATTTTTATTCTTTAGTCCTTGGCAGGGACCCAGGAGTCTACATTTTATATAAAAACCTCAAATACTTTGATGCAGGAGACCTTCAGAATCACTGTTGGAAATCACAGTTCTGCAATCTCATACTAGGCTCTTCTCTAGTCCAGGGTAAGGCAGATATCAGAAATAAATGAAGCAAGCTTGGTGGGGACCTTGGTGAATGAAGGAAGTCATACCTCTCCCTCAGGGTCAAAAGTCAGTTTTTGCCCCAAAGAAATATATTCTCAGTTTTCAGGTGTTTCAGTATTTTAGAAAATGCCAAAAGCCTGAATTATTGTGTGTGCAAAATACTATGATTCTTAAAATGTTAGCTCAACACTTAAAATAATATGTGGATTAAACATATTTGCAACCTATACTTAACCAGAAAGAGGCTTTCATACCTCTATTTTAGGCTGGAATTCCTGGTAGTTTATAGAGTATGGGAATGAATGAATGAATGACATGCTAACTCTTTAAAATTTCTGACCTATCATGCTTCTAAAGCAAAGATATATCTAATACTTAAAGTAATTAAAAATGACTATCCTATTGTTTTCAGTGACGGGAACTATCCAATAAAATAGCTATATACTTGTTCATTGTAGACACGTCCTTTCCTCAACAGTAACATTTTATTTTGTTTCGGGTGCAGTTGTCTGCCTATCTTTCATGGTGCAGCTCATTGCATTTTTAAAAGATGTTTTTTCCAGGAGCTAATTGAGCTTTATCTATGTGAGTGAGCTAGAATCTGTCACTGACAGCCTGCAGAAGGCCATTTCTTCAATTGCTTGAAAGAACTAAAGAGTCAGACATGACAAACTGTGGCTCGGAATACCTGGCAGCAAGCCCATTAGTGCTGCTGTGCCAAGATGCACTAATAAATTACAGAGAGAACACAGACTCACTTTATTTCCATCATGAAACTCACCACCCTAAAACCAAGAAAAAGCTTTGATTATTTTTTTCTATCATAGTTTGTCAGGGCCTTTTGGAAACAGAATGCATTATTTATTTTTTACAAAACATAATTGCTGGCAAAAGCACTCTAGTCTGTAAAAACAGCTTTCTTTTGTTTCTTGTATGACTTCTTGAGAAACAGACCTTAGGCTTTCTTTATATCCCTTACTCTCTGCCAAGAAGCAACTGTTAACATAGTAGCAACTGTAGCAAATAAAAAATCAAGCTGTGCATTTCTTCCCAACCCTGTTTTATAAACTAGATCCTATTGCCTCAGCTTTCCTTGTATGTAACCTGTGAGACAATTGACTTTTTCCTAAGGGGTGGAGCAAAAGTACCCATTTTACTGGAATATTCTTATCACCCATTGATTTAAACGATTAAAAATAAGTGGTGAGAGGTGCCTGCAAGTATCCTGGGGATTTGTTCTGTTTAGTTTAGATTAAATCCTCCCATAGGCAAAGCAGGCCAGATGGGATTCTAGGTCTTAAATTGGTGAGTTTCTGTCTAGATAATTTTCTGAAGTGACTGATTCTACTGTCCCAATCCCAGTTCTAATATTCCTTTCTGACTCTAGAGCATTACTATCTCACAGATTTTGGTGTTTAACTTTGTTTGGTCCTATTTGTTGAGACAGTCCTTTGCATCATGGAATCACTATGGCCAGGAGGAGGGAATTCTATGATTGGTCAGCCCAGTGGAAGAGCTTTTTGAGGGACAATGGTGCAATGGGGAAGGGTTAGTTTCCTAAATGAAAAGTAGGTTTCTATTGCCGGATAGCAGGGGATGGAATGCAAACAATGAACAGTTCAATTTAAGTCCACTAAAACTCAGTTTGGGGTCCAAAATGTGAATGTGACTTTCAGACATTCTGAAATCCAGTCCAAAGTAAAAGTTTACGCAAATGTTTCTGAGAAATGGAAGCCTCATAGGAATGGGTATAGATTTCCAAGAGATCTTTGGCGTAGTTAAAAATATTCATTTGGAGATAAGACTTCTTGTAACAATTGCAGACACAGCCTCAGTATTATTTGCTCAGATGCTATAAATATTATCAAGCTGAAAGAGATGGGTGGGCAATCAGAAGACTTGAAGCTTCTTCTCCAGGTCATTCATCACTAGTCATTCATTTGATGTAGTCCTCCAAGAAAATCATCTTAACAGTGAAAGAAGTAGCTGTTCAGCTAACAGCCTAAATCACAGGGATAGGAGATAAAGATTCTGCGGGTGTTTCTGCACTCACCACTGACTGCACTGACAGCTCACCCTGTGGAGTCACTGATTTGGTCCACAACTTTGGACTGGCCACACCAAAATTATTATTAGCAAGTTCAGCGTGAGTGTTCTGAGTTGCTCTGGGTTGAGACTGGGATGGAAAGGAAATTTTTAAAAAACATGATTCTAGTACTCATACTTTTTGACACACTCATAGTTCAGAATATGTACCCTTTATCATTTATTTCCATCACATATAAGCCTTTTCAGATTACTTTTGCTGCAGCTTTGAGAGAGAGAACAGTTCAACCTATTCCCTAGGCAAGGTTACTCAAATACATTTCCATTAAAATGAGGCCTTCACTCTTTGCTACCTGGTTGCCTTTTTTGCACTTGGCTGTTCCTCTTCTTGAGAAATACTTACTCTCCTATGGGGTGTGTATGTCTGTGAATTGGCAGCCAGAGGAATACAATCAGAATGTAGTATTTTATGTGTTCTTTCAGTCGTCTCTATTAACAGCTTCTCCTATCATCATCTGTTATCAATTTTTCCCTAAATGAGTTCCTCTAAATACTGTTACCCTCTTAACTATGTGTTTCTAGCTGATTCAGTCTTTCCTTCAGAAAACATTTATTTATTTATTTATTTAACCTTCTTTGCATTGGAACTACACTGGGCATTGAGAATAAACAATATATTGTTTAATTCAACCAAAATATATGTGTAAGGCACAGTTTCAATATCCTGAAGATCTCACGGTCTGATAGGGAAGATAGGCAAACCAGAAGATATTATAGTAGAGAAAGGAAAATGATATTCTGCTGAGCACAGTATGTTTTGGGAACACAGAATGGGTGCGGGATCTGAGCACACCCAGAGACAGTGATGGAGAAGAGTTGTATTTTTTCGCTTTGACTAAACCATATTCACTGTGTGGCTGTTTTCCAAGCATCTGTTTAAAGTGGAATGGAAAATTTTATACCGGGAAACTCTCAGAATAGAGTTAACTCTTATTCTGAATAAATCTAATTAACTCAAACCCATCACAGTGTTCTCTTTTACTTCATATCTGCCATCCCTTTCACCCCCAGCACTATCAGTATCTGTGGCAAGATTTGTTTCTCTGGGTCCCTCTCTTGATCACCTTCCAGGATGACAATTTAGGCTAGAACACTCAGAAAAAGTAAAGTAAAATTATTTGGTTTGTTTTCATAGAAGTAGTTAAAATCAAATATGAAAAATATCAAAATCTCATTGCACCTGTTTTTACAACTAAGATTCATAGCTTACAGTGTGAGAACTTGAACACGGAAATCTTATTTCTCTTGCTTCGAGCTCTAATGCCACATGATTCTGGTCTATTGCAACCACTGAAGATGAGAACAATGCAAGTGTCAATTTGACTGTTGTAAATTTTTTATAGTCTCCTTTTCTCCCAAGGACTGAGTCATAGCAGGGTAGAGCAAAGGTTACCTATTCTTGTTCAATATCTATACAATCCAGGAAACTCCAAGCCACACTAGGAAACTTGCAGATTTAATGGTTTATCATTCTGGCACATCCCCATGCTACCCAGGCAATCTCGGGCCAGTTAGTAAAATTCTCTGAGATTCAGTTTCCTTTCCTATAACATGTGAACTAGGGGATGAGTGTGGCCCCCAAAAAGATATGTCCTCACCCTAATTTCTGGAACCAGGGAATATTAGAGTGACTATTATATAGCAAAGATGTGGTTAAGTTAAGGGTCTTGAGAGAGGGAACTTATCGTGGATAATCTGGGTGGACCCTACATGTAATTACATGTATTTTTATATGAGAGAAGCAAAGAGATTTGGTAGGGACAGACACACAGAGGAGAAGACACGGAGGAAAAGAGGAGGAACCAGTGTAACCACAGAGGCAAAGATTGGAATGATGTGGCCATAAGCCAAAGAACTCCTGAATCTACGACAAGCTAGAAGAGACAAGAAATACATTCTCTCTTAGAGCCTTCATAGGGAGTATGGCCCTCCTAACACCTTAATTTTAAGTGGCCAGAACTATAAAAACATACATTTCTATTATTTTCAGCCACCAAGCTTGTGGCAATTCATGACAGCAGCCACAAGAAATGAATACAGGGTTAATAGCCACCTAGCAGAGTTAATGTGAAGATCATTGAGGATGTCCATACAGACCTGAAATAAAATGATCACTCAGTAGATAGTGATTAGTAGCAGTAGTAGTAGTAGTAGTAGTAGCAGTAGTAGTAGTAGTAATAGTAGTAGTAATTTTTCCTTTCCAGGTAGTACACGTTCAAGTGTCAAAATTTTAAATATTGACAAAATAAGCCTAACTTTTTTAATGCTTCTAATAGTTGAATAATTAACAAATGACCTCAATTCACTTTCCCTGCTTCATCTTCTACAACATATCTTATACTTAGGATAACTACACATCCAGTTTACCTGACATGTCCTGGTTTATGACTATTGTCTTATTGTAATTACAGATAGTTTCATGTTTTATTCTCAAAGGGGCATGAGTTATACCATAAATCATATGATCAGCCTATCTATACACCAAGCATGCTGGAATAATAATTGCTAACAAAAGTTATATGTGTATCATGAGCCAGGAACCATTCTAAGAATTTACCTTGTATTTATTTATTCACTTAATTCTCACAAATTTCTTTAGATAAAAATACTAACTTTATTCCCACTTTACTCAAGAACACATAAATAGTGGGCAGTAGGGTTGATGTTGGTTCCTAGACCCATAGAATTTACACTTATACTTAGTCATAACCACACTAATTTAACGCCACTTTATTTCTTGACAATGATCTAAAAGGTATTTACTCTCACACTACTTTGCATTTATTGATAGTTTCCCAACTATCAGGGCTAAGTCATTACTATACATTCCAATCAATGATGAGAAATCCCATATGCTGTTTATGATCAACAATAGTATAAGTGTTATGTTCTCAAATTATTTTCTAAATAAATTAAAGCAGATTCAAAATTATTTCTATAATCACACAGCAATCACTTAAGATCTGAGTAATAAGAAAAAGAAAGAGGCTCAAACTGCAGTGACAATGAATGTACCCATAGTAATACATGGGAACACCAATGAATCACATAATTTTCAGTGGGAAAAATGGCTGAAAAGTTTCCTCATTCTATTTCCTTTGTCTAAAACATCTCTCTCCATGAATCTTCTGTTGGATGACTACTGTTTTCTTCAGTCTCAGATTTGTATGTCCATGATCACATCCCCAAACACTTGTGAAGCATAAACAGTTCTCTCTTCAGAATATTCATTGTTAATAAGTCATGTTTGCCATACATCATACCATCTATGTTGCATAGTGATCTAGATGCTGACCTGTCTCCCTGGCTTCTCTGCAGGGACTTTATCTTCCTCTTCCTCTTTTCGGCACTCTAAACATTAACAAAGTTTTTTGCACATAGAAGAGGCTCCCAAGATGTTAGTTTGTGAGTTGGACTGTTTTCTAGTGCAGCATGCACATTTCTTTGCTCTAGGCTGCCATTCCATAAACACTTTGCCCACTAAACGAACAGCCAACATTCATTGATGAGAATGTGTTGAATATCCACTGTGTTCCAGGTAAGGAGCTAGAACCTGAGAATACAGAGAGGAACATTATCATCTCCTCCTAATATATGAGGAGTCATCAGTGATACTTGGAAGAGATGATACTTGTATTCAGTGTACAAGTTTAGAAGGACTTACTTTAGATCTATGACACTTGAGACATGATCCACAGGTCAGCAGCAGCAGCATCACCATCACCAGGGAGCTTGTTAGAACTGCAGAATGTCAGACTGCAATTTAACCAGCTGCCAGGTATTTTATAAACACATTAAAGCTTGACAAACACTAATGGAAACAGTGAGACAGTGTGTGAAAAGGAAAGAAAAAATGATTACACGTGGCTTTTAGGTGAACACCGTAAGTTATTCCATGCAGCTATAGAGAAAAGTGCAAATTCAGGAATGGGGAGAGGTGAGGCTGGAAGAGTAAGCAAGGTCAAGTCTTGAGGGGCATTATACATCATCCTGGGAGTTTGAATTGTATTGTGAAAGCTGTGAGGGTCCACGGAGGATTGCACACAGGAGAGTAAATGATCACACATGTTGTGAAAAGATCACTTCTATAGCTGAGTGGAGAGTGGTTTGAAGGGAGCAGTCTACTGGAAAATATTAATTAGAAAGCTGTTAAAATTTAATTAACAATTGCAGTTGTTGGGGGGCCAAAAAAAGAAGAAAAGTATCAATACATACTAAGAGAGTTGGGGGTTTTATATTCATATTCATTTGTTCTTTAGGCTTAAATATTTTAATTTTATAGCCTTTGTTGTGATTGTTACTATGCTGAAGAACTGTACTCAATTCTAGGGTTACAAAAAAATGGAGAAGCTATTACCTGAGCCCTAAAAAGTTTACAGACTCTCAAAGGAGAAGATATACAAAGAGACCATTAGCAGACTATCTATCAGTCAAGAACAAGTACTATAGAATCACAGAGGTGGACAAGAAGTACTAAGTCCTGGCTGAGCCAATAAGGGAAAGCTTCGGAGAGTAAGTTACATGTGGGCTACTGAATAAAACATGTTAAGAGGGAGGCAGCATATATATCATGGTTCAGAGCATGCATTCTGGAGTCAGACTGCTCGGGTTTGGATAAACTGGCTCTCCCATCTATATGTATCTGCCATATATGACCTTACGCAAAGTACCTAATCTTTTTTTGTTTTGTCTTTAAAATAGAGAAGATAATAAAGGCCCATCTCATAGAGTTGTCATGAGGTTAAATGAGACATGTTAAGTTTATAACACAGTGCCGAGAATCTGGTAAGTACTCAAAAAATGTTACTTATTACTAATACATATGAGCTGAATTTTGAATGATAAGGTGGTGTTTTTCAGAGAGAGAAGAGCTGAAAATAATTCATGGCAGTGGGAAGTGTCTGTGAGACACAAAAAAAGAGAGTGTCAAGACTGGAGAATAGATAAGACATTCACAGTAGTTGGAGTGGATTGAGGGTAGCCAAGGAAAGATGCTGGAGCATTAAGTTTGGGGAATATGACAAAAGGCCTGTAATGACATTCTCAGAAGTTTCCATTTTATCTCAAGGATAACAGAGATGTGGATACTAAAGAGTGCTATTATGGTGTTAATTTATTAGGAAGTATTGAAAATGGAATAAAATGAAAAGAGCCTGAAAGCAGAGTGAACTATTCAGAGTGCACTGCAACAATCTTGGCAAAAGATGATGATCAAAATAATGTTAGTGATAAAGAGGGGTATGGCCATATTCAAGAGATATCCCTGAATTAGAACTCCTGGGCTATAGTGAGTAATTAGGTAACAGTATAACTATGAATTTTATGTCCAGTGTGACAAGAATGATGATGGTGACACATCTCACCATGTGTCAGTTAAGCTTAGGGGTCAGCTACAGATAACAGAAAACCAATAATGGCAGTATTAACAACATAGAAGTTGATTTCTTTCTCAAGTAGTCATCCAGAGCTTGCAATTCAGGACAAAAACAATGCTCCCACAATACAAGGAACCAATCCTGCTTTTATCTTGTTGATCCCATGCAAGAACTCCCTTCCAAAGGTCACCTCATGATTCAAGTTCCTGCACCAGTTCCAGCTTCAGCCATCATTTCCTCATTCCAGCCATCAGGAAGAAAGAAATGGATAAAGAAGAAAGAGTGCTTTCAATGGTAGTCATTTAAAATGGGTTCCCAGAAGCTGTCATATGATGCTTTTACTTACATATTATTAGAAAGAATTAGTGAGAAAGCCTGAAAAAAATAGGTAGATATTATTTTGGGTGGACATTTGCCCAGTTAATAGATATTCTATTGCTATGTTAGAAAAATATAGTAGATCCTGAGAAGAAGCAATCTCTATCACAACAAAACATGGAATAGGGAAGCAGAAGCAAATTTAACTGAGGAGAAAATAAAAATTGAGGTAGAAATGGGAACACTCGATGAGAAATACCCAGAAGACAGTTGGAGACATGTCTCTAGTGATAAGGACAGACATATAAAGACGTACATAGGAAGTTTACATTCCTTTCCAGTTGTTGTGAAATAAACCTTTGAGGCCCTGAAAGTAGCCTATTTATTCCATAGAGAAATTCATTGGCATGACAATAAACTTAGAAATTATTACATTATGATTGTCAAAACAGAGTAATTCACAGAGTTTACAGGTAAAAACCTTCTCCTGGGATTGCATAATAGTTATGTTACTGATGCCTATAGTCTGGTCATATTTTTCCCATATTGGGTCTGGGAGTTGACATTTTGCTTCATGATTTTGAGAGGCAAGGAACATTCAAAATCCCTTATGCTTTGTCAAGAATAACATTTATTTTCATGACTCTGAAATTATAGAATTCCTTTTGAGAGACAGAAATCTTTCTAGATTTCATGGTACCTAGAAAGTTAGGGTACACCCACCCTGTCCCACAGTGTAACACCCTCAGAACAAAGACCAATAAAGTCCTTGAGCTGACCTTATATTCCCAAAGGACTCTTCACTGTATTTCTGTGAGTTAGAAATCTAGGACCTCAGAGATAAAACTATATACTCTTTCCAGGAAAGAAAATAATAGACTTCCAGAGTCGATTAGTTATAAGTAAAAGAGACATTGGCAACTTGAGAAAGTCCAGAGAATAATTCATATGGTGAAAGGTCTAAAAATCAAGTGCATGTGGCACAGTTAGAGGAATCCTGAGAAGAGAGTAGCTTAGCAAGATTACAAGTTTCAAATATCAGAAATATGGACAAGAAACACATTTATCTATAAAATGGGATCAAAAGAAAGAAGTTGCAAGGAAGCAGATTGAGCCTAAAATGAGGCAACATTTCTAACACTTAAAAATAACCTATTGAAAGTGTTTTTTTGTCTGTTTGTTTGGTAAAGTAGGAAAATAGGAAAGCCGTGCTTAATGTAGTAAAGACTACATAGCATCAATCAACATCTTTCATAACAATAAAACACTAGAGGCATTTTTATTCAAGTCAGAAATAAAACAAGGATGCTTATTGTTGATACTGCTGTCTGGCATTTATTCTGTAAACTGTAGAGATTGAAATATGACAATAAAAATAAGATGTATAATCACTGGAAAGGAGGTGACAAAAGTAATTATCTGCAGATGATATGATTTATATTTTACTCAGAAACCCCAAGCAAATCAACTGAAAACTATTTAAACTAATAAGAGTTTAGGAAGATAGCCAAGTACAAAAAATGTAGAAAATCAAGAGCTTGCCTATATATCAGTAGCAGTGAATTAGAATATATAATGGAAAATGATCCCATTAGTAATGAAATGATCGACATCAATTTCCTGTAATATACCTAACAGTTTGCTGTGTTAAGCGCGAGGGCACATAAGCAGAGTGAAAAGAACCCATCTGATCCTCCAAGTTCTCATTATCCCAATGAGAGTCATCCTTAGACTGGGCTAGGCTCCAAGAGAGAGTCCCTGGCCCCGTATCACCTCACTTATTTTTATGGAGGAAGAGGGGACAGGGAGACACCAACTGACTGTGAGATGATGTGAGTTATGTGTGTTCTGGGAAAGTCTTATTAGAAAAGGCAACAAATTGAGTTACCCTAAGCTCAGCCAGGAGATCTTAAAAATAAACACTGTCTTTACCAGCTAGAGATATTGCTGTCCTACTGTTGATCCAGCAGAAGCTTGCTAATAGCAAAAGCAAAACCATCAGAAAGGGGAATGAGACTGCCTCAAAGACCATACAAGGGACAAGAATTTTTTCCTCCCTCACAAGTAAAATGTAAGACCTCCACTAAGGAGAAGAAAATTTTTTCTACGAGGTATTAAAAATATTTTAATAAACATATTTATGCTATTTACTAACTCATTCACTAAAAAATATTTTTTGAGAATCTACTCCACTGGTCACTGTCACAAATGCTAAGTGTACAATGGAGAACTCTCATGGGGCTTGCAGTTTGGTGGGAAAGACAGTCAAGAAACAAATAAAAATTATGGCAAGCATTAGAAATCAAATACTTGAAGAGCAATGCTAAAGAATAACCCAGGGAAGGGGCAGGGAGGTGGGCTACTTTAGATAGTCTGATTAAGTAAGAGAAGGCAACATTTATGGTAAGACTTGAAGTATCATCAGAAGAGCCAGGAAACAGTATTTGGGGAAGAAGAGAAAATGCAAGCAAAGGCTCTGAGTTCAAAAAGAGCTAGAAGTGTTTCTCGAATAGAAAAAAAAAAGGGCCAATTTTATTAGAGATCAGTGGCCAAGGAGGACAGTTGTATAAGATATAACTGGAGACGTAAATGAGGATGGCCTTGGAGACTGTATGAAACACTTTGGATTTATTTGAAGAGCAATGGGAAGTCATTGATGAATAACAGTCAAATGAGTTACATTATCAGATTTATGCTTTTAAAATATTACTCAGGCTGCCACATGCATGATGGAATGGAAACCATTAAGGATAGGATCAGTAGAGTATGGGAAATAAACAGGCATCACTTAAACTAAGTGCAAGCAAGGAAGACAGAGAGAGAATAGATTCAAAAACTTGCTGGACATAGAGTCAAAAGAATTCTTCAGAATTAAAAATGCATGGTGAGAGAGAAAAGGAAGTCAGGAAGACATCCAGGTTCCTGGCTTGAACAGCTCAGATCTCAGTGAAGTGGCTAAGAATAGACAAGAAAGAGCTTAGGGGAGGGAGCTCAAAAATTCCATTGTGAACATAATATATTTAAGGAAGTTGTGAGATGTCAAGTATACGTTCAGCAGTGAGAGCCTAAACTTCAAGGAGAGGTTTAAGCCAAAGATATAAACGGAGTTCTCAGGGTATCTGTGGTTTAAGCCAGGAAAAGAAATAAATCACCTAAGACAGTGGCACCAAACTGAATCACGACATTTGCCATATCTGTGTAGCACAGCGCATCTGTGTACCTTATTTACTTAAAACTTTTTCTAGAAGTCTGCTAAAATGTTCATTTAAATTCCCACTTGAATCTCTTTCAAAGAAATAATATCTGTAAAATCTCCGGTTTAATATGATAGCTATATTCTAGTTAAACAAACATCTAATATCAATTTTCATTCCATCAGAAGAATAAAGATCATAATTCAGGAAATACTGACATGAAGAAGAGGAAATGTTAGGACAGAATATAGAAGAACCTAGGACTGAGTAGAAGAACTTGAATATTTAGAGCTGGAGAGAGGAGAAAAACCTGCAAAAAGTCTGCTAGGACTGAGCAGCCAGAGAGTAAGGACACAAACCAGAAAGTGGGTGGGGTGTAGTAGATAATGTGTAATGTGTCACCCAGAGCCACACCGAGGACTGAAGACCTTATTCCTTTCACTCAGAAAATTGTCCAGGGCTGCTGTTTTCTAGTCAGGGGCAGCAAATTTAAAAGTCTGCCACAGAACTATACAGGAAATGTAAATGAATGAAGCAGGCCAACAAGAATGGCAAGCACATACCAAGAACTTGTAAATGAGACTGCCACAGTTCAGTCACATGAGTCTTCCCAGTTCCTAAAGAAGCTGGATATAGAGATTATTTTTCTGTGAAATTAATCGCTTTTAAAAGTTAGCAACTGTAGGGGGAGAGGGGAGGTAGACGGGTTAAAGGGGTTCAAATATGTGGTGACAGAAAGAAATCTATCTATGGGAGGTGAACTCACAAGTGTAAATATATGCCTTACTGTTTAAGTGTACAGCTGAAACATTGGATTTTGTTAACAAATGGCACCATAAAAAATCATTAATTTTCTTAAAAGTTAGCAACTAATTCACTAAACACACACACACACACACACACACACACTGATTCACACACACACATTTCAATGTAGAAATAACAAAACTCACCTGTGCTCTTATCTGGGGCTAATCCTTTCTCTTGCATACCTGAGGGCAGGCCAGTTTGTGCAGTTTAGCTTTAGATCAGTGATTTCTAACCTGTGGTGTTTAAATCTATGGCTACTGTTGTATTTTTATCTGTTACGTTTGTTGAAAAGAATTAACCATAAGAAATAACTTAGCATCAGTTTGATTTTTTAATACTACGATTAAAAAAAAAGTTAAAGCTATTAGCAAAAGCAAGAACACTAAGCTTATAGGACAGAAAATAGAGGAACAAAGAAAATGACAGAAAAATGCCTAGTAATAAACAAGGAGTGTGTGAACAGATAAAGAAATTAACTTGTAAACATATTTTTGCTCCAAGTTGACATTTATTTTTATGTAAACAGTTATCTTTATTGAGATCAACATACCAGGCTGTCTAATTAGAATATCATCCAAACAAGACCAAAGTCTTACCAAGGAGAACAACTTACCACCATGACAGTTCACTAAAAAGCTCTTCTAATTGAACTTCTGTGTCTCTCTGCTAGAAGAGACAGGAGGGAGTGGCCACAGCCTTGGGAGATGGCAGGGCAGGGGACAAAAATACAGCATCCCAAGGACTCCGGAGCAATGCGGACAGAGTCTAGTCCTTCTTCCTTGCTGTTCCCCCTGTGCTTTGCTTAAGGGTAAATGATGGTCTTTCTAGCCATGATTATTATTAGTTATCAATATTACTCTTACTGGTTATTTATCCCAACCCTCTTGCTGGATATTTAAAATAGATTCTAACCAGCTCAACAAATTTGTGATTGACGTTAAATTATCTACTTGTGTTTTTAGAGGTGACCACATAAACAAATAAAAGGACGCACCAGGTGCCAGTGTGTACCAGGCACTAGATACCTGAACATTTGGAGACCCAAAAATATGAAGACACTCTCCTGTCCAGGAGAGCTTCCATTCTAGTGGCAGGGTATTCATTTAAGCATGACGACAGAGAGATTTTTATCTCCCACTTTTTCCTTCCCCCAGTTTCTATGTCCTCACGGTAAGAACATTCCATGGCACCAAGCCTGGTATTAGTTATACATTTGTGATTTTCAAGCCCTGGAACTGGAAATATAGTTAATTTAGTATCTGCCTCCCCTTCATGCCCCAAGGGGTTCAGATTCCAAAAGGGTACAAAAAATCTATATTTAAAACCAAAGTCTCCTGGAGGGTTTCTTATGATCACCCTGGATAGAGCGCCCTGCCTCTTACCCCTCCTCACTTTACTCTCCATCCCCAAAGCCTGACTTTTTTAGCTACTGGACTATCAGCCTCAGGGCCTGAAAATCATAACTGTGGTCCTGACACAAAGCTCTGTTCACAAAGACTGTTCAAAGCCATGAAACGCATTGGCTCTTTCATAATTGTAATAGATATTGAAATGAAGCACATTCTATTCTCTCCACAGGGAGAGTTTTTTCTTTTATACCCTTCAGTTCAAAGACTTCTCCTGGTATTCTGATAGCATAATAATTTGCTTTTCTCTCTTATTTATGCATGCTTGTGCACACAAACTCCTCTGTTTTTGTCCTATTTCAATAAAAATTATTGACACAAACCTTACAATGAATGGCTCTGATATAACTGATTGTTCTCCTGTTGAGTAATAATACTCATAAAAAGAAATAGAATGCACAAGAAGAATCAGAGAGTGGGCAGAAATTGGAATCGTGGAGGGAAACTGTTTAGCATTTATAACTTCCATAAACTTAACCTTGTATTGGTGTCAGCTACTTTATAGTTTTCCAATTTACTTTTTAATTGAGTCCTTTTTTTTAGCCATGTTTGGAAGATATAACTCTAAGTCGTCCTTCAAACCTATACCACTTTAGTTCAGTTCAATTGATCGTTCCTTGTATTTATTATTCTTGTACCCAACATCTATCACTTTCTATTTGGCCAACTGCAACTGCAATTTACCATGCATCAAGCCACTTACACAGCAGATCTGCATTAGTTAATATTTTATTTAGAGTGATCCTTTCCATGCTGGCTGTTAGCTCTGATCACTGCCACCTACCATATTATTAAAGTTATAAAGATAGAAGGAGTGACTCAAGTAAACTGATTTATTTGCTGACTGTATAGTTTAACTATGTGATGTGAGGCTGCTGTTGGAGGAACAGAAATGTGAGTTGAAATAACTTTGGTCCCAGACTCTCCAAAAACTCTACAGATATGTAAAAATTGTCCTTTCAGGCTTCCTTTCACTGTGGTCTCCTGGAAAAACCCTGGAGCTGAGACATCCAATTCTAGCTCTGCTACTCACATGCACTGTGACCTGAGGCTCTTTTATCTAACATTGCCTTCTGTCCATTCCCTGGTCCTGAAATGTCTAGACAATGCTTCCTGAAGAGTTTTACTGGCATTTTCTGGGTAAGTGAATAAGAAAAACTGTTCTATCCATAAGGAGAGGAATCAAGTGAATAGCAGAAACAGAGATGTGTAGAGCCAGGGAATAAGGAGTCTTCAAATTCAGGAAAAGACAATTCAAAAAACTGAGTGTGATAACAGGCAAACTAGAAGTGGTTTAATTTAGACACATAAGTACTTAGCTCTATTTAAAGAGAATAAGCATCTGTTGATTCTGGGTGTAGCATATGCATTCAGAGAACTTGGTGATAGCTAAATGGAAAGAAATTTTCATTCACTATTTTGTTGGGTGCTGAGGATACACTGGTGAACACAGCAGACATGTTCCCTCCCACCTTGGCACTCACAGTCAAAGGTTTTTGATGCAAAGCACCATGGAGATGCAATTTATTACCATTGTTTTTGGTGTAGTTGAAACAACCTCAGTCCTCATTCTTCCAGCTAGAAAATACTAAATTCATTTGAGGTTTTTAAATAAGTGCACTAAAATAGGCTTTGCTATTAGGAAGGTGCTATTTGACCAGTCTCACAGTTTTCAAAGATTTTGTTCAGCTATTCATTCAGCTTATAATTTTAATTCTAATGTGCTCGCTCAGAACATGCCACTATTCAACGTTTTTAATTCTCAATTAATTTCTACATAGATTAAATAAATATATTTTAGAAGATAAGTATTTAACTGGAGACGCCTCTAATTTCTGTTTATATTAACTAAGTCCCACTTAGACTTATTCATTCTTCCTGTATGCCCATAGCACTATCCATATGTACCTATTATACATATTATCGGGTTGTATTAGTTATTTCGACTAGCTCTTTGAGGACAATTGTCTTAATTGTTTTTACGTCACTGGCACCATGTGTAATTACCAAGCACCTATCATGTGATAGACACTATGGAAACCACTGCAGATACAGAGATATACAGATGAGTTTTTTCCATAGCTCATAATCAAAGGAGACAGACATGTAAACAAATAAATGCATTAATGTATTATGAATGGCATCATTTAGCATGTGCAAGGCTGCAAGTAAACACAAAAGAAAAGTCAACACAAACCGACTTTAAAAATAAAGAAATTTTCTGCCTTTTCTATTTTTATTTCCCTTCTATCTCATGTTCCCTTCACCTCCCATGCCAGGACAGAAATTCTGGCATCTGAAGAAGCAGAGTGATGAGGGGGCATGGTGTGGAAGGGGCAGGAGGATATTGAGCAAATAAATTAATTGACAGAGTGAATAGGTAACTATATTGAGGATAATGAGAAGGCAGTTTTCTCACTGTGTGAGAAGTTATTTTACAAGCATGGGGAAAAGAAGGTTAGAAAAAAACTTAAGTTTTAAGCCCCAGTGTGAACTTACATGCTTTTTAGTATACACATTCAGATAAATATAGGAATAGTTAATAATATAATGATATAGAATAATGATATAAATAAATAGGTATAAACATACATTTCTAACTCTACCAGGAGCATCCTGGTGGCAATGATCACTTTGAATACCTAGATGGTAGTTTCTAAATTTTATCTTCTATTAGAGTCTGCTTACAAGGAAATGTGAGGCAGACCATAGTGAGGGTCATAATTTAAATGAAAGATATTTATTCTTTAAGAATAGTGAGGACATGAGAGACAGGAAAAGAATGAGGAACTGTTCAAAATTGAAGGAAACTGATGAGATATGACAATTAAATGCAAACATGTTCTTATATAAGATCCTATACCAGAAAAGAACAAGAAGCATTACTGAAACAGTTAACTTGTATTAAAGTTTGATCCTTATTGCTAATTAAAGACCTGAAATTAAAAGACTCCTAACTCAACTATTTTTTGAACTTGCAAAAGTCTAGTTACAAAACTTACATTTTACCCAAGCATTTTGTTGCCTTCATATGGATAAACAGACAATAAAGGATTCTTAACTGATACAACTGATTTCAAAAAGATTGCTCTGTGGACATTATATCAAAGCCTCACTGTTAATGACAATAAAATGAGGTCACATTTATATTGACACCCAAAGTACAAAGGCTTAGTACCTCCATCTGCCACATTTCAGCCCAAAATACATACAGCTGCCATTCCTTGAGTCTGTTATATTCTTCTTGTTGTAGTTTTTCATCAGGTCCCCAGGCTATGGCCCTTGGACATGATTGGCTGTAGCTCTAGGACCACAATGGAGGTTTGAGAAGTTGTGTTGGTCTATGTCACTCAAGCCTAAGTCTCACAGAGAATCATCCTTTGATTCTCTATAGCATGACTGAGACTCAGCTTGAATTGTTTACAAAATTGTTCAAAGTTTAGGTATAAGAGAAGGAAATAACATTACTCCTAGCAATGGATGCTTACTACTAGATGTGATATTCTAAAACCCATAGACCCCACGCTTATTCCCAAAGTTGTCATCTAGAGTGTCACCCTGCCTAGCTCTCAGCCTGCTTCCAGTTGGCAGACTTCACCTCTTCCTTGCCACTATGCGTTCCTACAACCAAAAGTCCAGGTCCATTTGCCCTAAAGCTCAGAGGGAAATAAGATTTCCCTGCTTCCAGCTGTTGGCCTAACTTCTCAATTTTCTTTTCCATCTCTGGATTAGTCAATTCCAGAATGGTTGGACTCACTATATGAGAAAACTGATCATAGCTTTAACTGACAACTCCAAAATAATATGCCCTGAAATCTCAGTAAATTCCAGGTTATTTCATGTGAAATAATGTGTAGGACTTTGTTATGAGCTAAATTATGTTATTAATATGTTAAAAATATTTATTTGTTTAAGTTCTAATGGCCCAGTACCTCAGAATGTGGCTCTTTTTAGAGATGGAGTCTTTAAAAAGGTTATTTAGTTAAAACATCATCATAAAGGTGTGTCTTAATCCAATATAATTAGTGTCCTTACAATAAGAGGAAATTTGGATACAGAGACATACAGAGGAAAGACGATGTGAAGACATGGAGAGAAAACAGCCTCCTACAAACCAAGAGAGGTCTGGAACAGATCCTTCTTTCAAGGCCTTCAGAAGGAGCCAACCCTGGTGATACCTCCATCTCAAACTTGTAGCCTCCAGAACTGTGAGAACATAAATTTCTGTTTTTAAAGCTACTCAGTCTGTGCTACTTTATTACAACAGCTGTAGCAAACTACTATAGAAATTAAGTTTGAATGGTGTCCGGTTAAGTCCAATTTCTTCATGGTCTTTCTTTCACTGGTAGGTAAAAGGTAAACCCTGGAGTCTCAGTAGTTTCACATTTTCTGCCAGTAAGTACCAACAGAAATGTGGAATTTTCCACAAAAATAGTTCAGAGACACAAATTATTCCAAATATAAAATTTACAAATAGAAAAAAATCATTTTCCTAACCTCTTTCCCATTCTCCACCAGGAAAATAAAAGCCAACAAAGTTTTTAAGAAATGCTGGCTCAACCATAAAAACCATTTGTATTTCCAGACAAAATATTATACTTCTCAGTGTAAAAAAATCTACCGCTTAATTTTAAGCAAGTACTTTTACAAATATGTAAAACATATCAAAGGAGTAATATGCCCCAAAGAAGAACTCAGATATCCATCTTTTGACAAAAATAAAAGCAATTTTAAACTTTAAAATAACAACTAAGCTCACTTTCCCCATCAGAGAAGAGCTAAACTTTATTCAGGGTGACAGCCTCTCCTTGCATGGGATGTTACTCATATCCAAATTATTGATGAATTAAATAAATGAAAGAAAAAGAAAAAGGAGGGAATATATTTCCTTCTCTGCTAAGAGAAAAAAGCTGCACATTATCAGAACCCAGCTTTCCCAAGGACCAGCTTATTTCTATCTGAGGCCATCCTCGTTCCTTGTGTCTTCCCCCCCATATCATGTTGCATCACTTCTATTTACTCAGTCATCCACATCTTTCCCATTTCTCTCCCCTGTCTTGCATCATTGTTTTTTCCTTCCCTGCTACTATGTAGATGACATTCTTCTGTTCTGAGTTGGAATGCTCTATTTTTATGGATTCAAAATGACAGAAAAGCCATCAATACCTAGAGCAGCAGTGCTGGTAGGTGGACCAGTGGTGGCAAATAAGGTCATGTTAAGGAGTCTATAAATAAATTTTTAAAATGTAATAGATTTTTAAAGTTTAAATGTACATTAGAAAAAAAAAAAGAACTGGCACATCAAATCGTTAAATCCTGACACAAATGAGCAGACAGAGGAAGAATTCTGAAGCTTAAGAGAGTCTTCCAGGTGACCTTGAAATCAAACCACATTAGGTTTTATAAACCTAAGTGCTTTTTCTGACACACTCAACCATTGAAATAGTACAGGTCTCCTTGCTATAAAGTCTCACAGCACTGTGTACCTCTCCTTTATAGCACTTAGCCCAATTATAGCTCATTCTTTGTGCAACTGTTTGTCAAGTGATCATCTTTACTACTGGACTATTAGCTCTAGACAGTCCCGCGACTGTTCGTTTACTACTGTATCTTTAGCTCTCCTCACAGTCTCTGGTACATATTAGCATTCCCTAACGATTTGTAGAGTAAATTAGTAAAGAAATAAATAGATAAACAAAGCTGGCCCTGATTAGATGATATATTCATCACTTTCCTAAGAAGATTTCTGAACAAAAGAAGAAAACCATAATCTGAGAATTGGGCACACCAAAAAACAAAAAGTAAACGAATAAAAAAATTAAAATATTAAAAAAAATGAGTTAGTGCATAGTATACGGAAAAGAACAATGGGCCCAGAGTTGCAAGACCACAGTCTGAGCCTTAAATCTACCAATAACATGAGGACCATGTTTCCTCATGTGCAGAATGAGTGGATATTCCCTAAGACATGTCCCTGTTCTAGGTGCTCTGCAGAAAAGTCAACATAGTTTAAGAGTTTCTTTAAGGCTGTGCCTTTCTTTTTCTCTTCCTGTGATGCATGTGTTCAATGACTATTATTTAGAATTAAACAATTCAGTCAAACAATGCTATTATTGGTAGAGAAATTGTCAAATATCTGGCTAAACAAGGAACATTTTAAGTCTAACCAGTGGGTTCTGCTGGTAGGAATATAAATGGAGCAGCCATGTGGAAAACAGTTTGCTCTTCCTCAAAAAGTTAAACATACAACTAATCATCACATGATCCAGTGATTCTATTGCTAGGTATATATCTCAAAGAACTTAAAACAGTACTCAAACAAAAACATGTACATTAATATTCAAAGTAGCAATATTCACAATTGCCAAAGGTGGAGACTACCCAACTGATAAATGAATAAATGCAATGTGGTTATACCCATACAAGGGAATATTTTTCAGTCATAAAAAGAATAAAGTACTGATACATGCTACAAATGAATGAATCTCAAAAACATGCTAAGTGAAAATAGCTATATATACACAAAGTCACATACTATATGACTCCATTCATATAAAATATCCAGAATAGCGAAATCCATAGAGACAGATTATAGGTTAATATGAAGGATAAAATATGAAGGCCTGACTGCCTTACTGGATAAAGAATTTCTTTTTGGGGTAATAAAAATGTTTTAAAACTAGGCAGAGGTGATGATTACCCAGCCACTGAATCACACACTTAAAAATAATTAGTTTTATTTTATGTGAATTGTATCTCAATTTTTTAAATCCTATGGATTTTATTTTTTTATAGACAGTAAACTTTCTAAAAATAGTCACTTGAAATCAAATAAAAGATTTATAATTCTATAAAAATTGATGGTAATAATTTTAGTTAAGGAAGAGCAATCTTCTACCCTTTCCTGTAGCCTTCAGAGCTTTCATTTAAGATGTGGCCCTTTATATCTTTACAGTCACCAAAATCTAAAAATATTCAAATACCACTCATGTGCTCAGATGCATGAACTTAGAAAACCCTTCCTTAGCTGAGTAATTCCAGCTAAATTCAATTAATTTCTTCTCAATGAATTTCAAATGCTTTATTCTACTAATGTTAACAAGATTAAAAACTAAGAAAGATCCAAGAAACCCATTACTTCTTGCACAAACACAATGAATAAATAGTTCAAAACTCCAAATTGGTCCCATATTCCTCTAATTAGACACACAGGAGGTCTGCATGAAGAGCTCTAAAAAAAGTACATGTAAAAGCTCCAAACTTAGAAAAGTTATGCTTCTGACTGTGAAAAGAGTTTTGTCTAAGAATAGTAGCATACACGGAAATTTCCCCCATTCTCCTTCCCTTTGACATCACCACATAATTCTCCTGGGATTAGAGCTGCCATGATTTCCACATGCCAAGAAACTACACCAGTGTGAAGAAGATAGGTATGCATGAACAGGCTTGCTTACCGGTTCACCAAGCCGTTCAAGACTGGCACCAAAGACAAGCTTCATGCTTTATAGAACTTGAAGACAAAATCCTCTTTGAACTTGTTTTCCAAAAGCTTGGTAAAATGGCTTCTTCCATCAGCTTGAGAGTGTCTGGAAACATTGACATTTTGCTACGTTGTATATGTCACAATGTGGTACTTATGGATCAGTTCATGATATACACTTATATTAAAGAATAGCACCTATATTATACTTTATAGTTTTCCCTTTTCTCTTCCTCCTTTGCTTTCTTTTTTTTTTCTGAACTATAAAAACCATGCAGGTTTCTATCAGAAAAATTGGAAAATATAGAAATGTAGAAAAAGAAAAATCACCCAGAACTCCACAATCCAAAATGAATCTCTATTAACGTTTTAGGCACTAGTTTCTAATCATCTAAATGCTAGTAAAGTTTTGATGTGTGTTTTCCATTTTACTTTCTTTGAAATTGAGATTAGTTTTCTCAGATAATAAATCAGAAGTGCTTTCATTTCAGACACTAGAGTTTCTCTTAAATAATCTATAAAATATTTTGGGGATAGTACAGTCTCTTTAGAGAAAAAACAGCCTTATCTTATAATCACTTCCTTACAAGTCCCAGCTTATATGTCATCTCCACAGAAAAACCTTCCTAATTCTTCAGATCAAGTTAGATCTCCAATTATGTGCATCCCTTGCTTTTCCACCATAAAATCTATCACAACTAACCATATGGATCATTATCAGCTAATTTTCCCAACTAGAACATAGGCTTTCAGAATCTGTCTTATTTTCTCCTGTTCTCCAATAATTAAGTGACTCTTATTATGTAAAAGGTATTTAGTCAATAGTGGATGGATAGGTGGATGGATAGATGGATGCATAGATGAATTAATTAATGAATCAAGAAACAAAGTTGGGAGATACAATCTACAACTATGACCTACTGAGTAGATGAAACCAGTATGACAACATTTGCATGAATAAGAGTTAAATTTATACTGGATGAGTTTATACCTCTTTAATCCTCCTTGTTAGACACAAGGACCCTGAGGCAAGATCCCTGTTTAGTTAGAGACCTTGCTTAGAGAACTTAACTGCTATAATACATCAAGCAATAGGTCTTCTGGTTCTAGACAAGACAGAGTCACTGTGATTAGATTTACTGTTCTACCTGAAACAACTACAAAAAAAGAAAACAGACAAAATATGGTTTTCAGCCATTGGACTTCAGGCAGCATGTGACAGTGACTCCTGAGACAAAAAAAACAAGATGAGGCCTATGAGTGACCCACTTTATTGCCATGAGAGAGTTTTCAGGCTGCAGTAAAAGAAGGGAGAAGACAGGAGGTACTGATGTTCTCCCTGAGTTTGTTAGATTGCAACTCCTGGAGTTCCCCAAGTTAAATTCAAAACTGGCTTCTATACACAGAGAATAAGAAGAGACCAAACAAAGAGGCAGGCCACCCCAGATTGGTAGGTTGCAGGTTTAATAAGCAAGGGAACTTACACATAGGTTTGTCTTGGTAAGCCACAAGACAAATAGATCTCCCACCACCTAACGGAATCTTAGAGTTTATGTGGAGACCTTAATGAGGTTCAATCATTTATACCATCCAGATGGTCTCACAACACATTGCTTTCTTAAGGCTATGTTCTTGAAGTGATCCTTTTACAGGAACAGTGGGCAGAACGTATATTCCAAGAACAGGAAAGGAGGCAAGGAACCTCTGATTACCTGGGTTTGGTTTTAAGATCAAGCGGCACTCATGTGCTCTCAATGAACTTCTACAGCAAATTTGAGGAGAGAAAACCTTGTTGTCTGGAAAGGTCACACAAGTCAATGTTTACAAGGCAGAATGCCAGAGAAGAGAGACCTATATAGAGAACTCCAAGATCTATAAAGGGCCCACCCTAAGATTTTTGTTTTGTTTTGTTTTGTTGGGGTTTTTTTTATGCCTACAGTAACCAGTATTCCTAGGTGGTCTCCCATCCAAGTACTAACCAGGCCCAACACTGCTTAGCTTCCAAGATCAGGCAGGATTGCGCATGTCCAGGGTAGCTTGGCTGTAGACTCCACGCCCCCCCCCTTAAGTTTTTTGTTGAGTTTTTACACGTGAAAAAACTATTTGGGGCCAGGGGGGAAAAAATCACCTAAAGGGATCAGAGGGAACAATTTAGAATGCTTACACAGGACTATAAATCATTCTGTTTAAATGTGTCTAAGTAGAAAATTTTCAAAATTAATGGGCATGAGTAGAATATTCAGAAAAGTAGTGCCTAGTAATGGCAGAAAATAGCTCTAGTCTAAAGGCTACTCTGGTCCCACCATATCCAAAATGATCAAACCATTTCCAATTAACTTCACTGTATACCATAAACAAGCTCAATAATATTTATAAGAATACAAAAATATCCAGCACTCAACAAGGCAAAATTCACAATATCTGGCACCCAATGCAAAATGACTTAAGCATGTACGGAAGCAGGAACATATGACCCATAATGAGGAGAAAAGAGGAAGGGAGAGATAGTATTTGAGAGACGAAAGTGAAATCTTGGAGAGTATCTAATACCATCATTAAAAAGAAAATATGGTATATACACTAGAACAAATATCCAGATTTATAAACCATCTGTATTATTTACTAGGTAAATCTGATTCAAAAAAACTTTTTCATAACCATTGGATCCTCTTCTGTTTGTTTATACTCTTTTAAGGACTGAAAGAATTGAGATATGTGTACATAGAGAACTGCTTAAATAAAGGCAACTCTAGATTTTCTATTTTGGATGACCATAAGTCTTCTTCTATAAACTGAAAAATGTAAAAACTGACAACTCCCACCACTCTAAGGAAAGGGGATAATATTTTGAAAGAATTGCTACAGTCTAATCAGTATTTGCCTTCAAAGTTCCAATCATCTTTCCTGAATTTTGCTCTTTTTTTTTCTTTGCTAGCAGTTTTCATAACATGATTGAAGTAGGATGGATTTTTCATCAATTAAGTGACACATCACATTGCCCTAGTATGTCATAAATTTCATGGATTTCTCAATATCTTGTCATGATGAACCCAAATTTAGCAATATTTTCAGACTGTGGCTCTACATATCAAGATACTTAATGTTTGTGCCAATAACTGAAATTTATTGTTTCTTGAATTTAATGGACCTAGTGCTATTGCTTCTTTCATATTGTTTCAGCAGGAACTAAGATTTTTGAAGTCAATAAACCATTTCCTGCCTTTAAAATAAGCTCCAAATGTTCTCTCTTAGGTTGCTTTCATAGCCAAAATATTTCTTTTTACCTCTTGCAACTTGCTCTTTGGAAAAAAAATATTCCCTGGATTTTACTCACTGAGCAACAGTTGAGTCACTGAAATAGTCCTAAGTGTGATAAAAGAATTACTAAAGCCAAGGGTCCAAATTAAGGATATAATGACAAAAACTCTTTGACTGAATGAAAAATACCACACAAAGATCTAGTGCCTATTAAAGTACCATTCTTTGGGGGGTCACATAGCCCAAGAATTTGGTCAAAGGAAACCATGCCTTTGACACCTGAGCTATTGTCAAGCCCAGATGAAAATCGTTACAATCATAGCCATGACTAGCAAAATAGGAGATGCAACATAACAGAGGAAAGCTTGAATGAAGAAAGATTGAAAGCAAAGGTCCAATCAGTGAAGAAATGAATAAACCAAAAGCATGAGGAGTTACGGGAAAGGGGCCTCTAGACATCCAAAATTACAACATCAGTGAGAGAAAACAAGGGAACAAATCAAAGTGTGAATCTCCCATGGCAGCTCTGAAGACCCACACAGCCAACAGAGTCAAAAAAAAAAAAAAAAAAAGGACAAGGCTCACAGCTTCTGCAGTGGTCCTAACTGATACCTTGAGTGAGAGAGTAGTCTTGGGCCATCATTCCAATAACCTAGTAATACCTAATTGGGAAAGGTACAAAATGGTTGCGGGCCATTTTGAAAAGGATTTAAAGAACAAATATGGGTTTTAACAGAAGAAGGGTGAAACACCAAAACAACAAAACAATCCTAGCATTTGTTAAATTACAAAGGCAGCAAAGAAATCAGAACTTAGGTATGTGCACATATGCACACACTATATAAGAAAGACAGTTCTCAAACTGAAGACCTACTGGTTGCTAAAACTGGCATTCATATAGAATTTTCTAAAATCTTATGTAAAAAAAAAAGTAGCCAGGTCAGAAAAGTTATTACTTTGAAAATCATATGTCCCAACGTGTTTATAGCTCAAGAAATGATGACGTTGTATGGCCCTTTCTTCTGACTGTAAGACACAGATTGATAATGAATAATTCAATGTAGTCAAGAGAGAAAATAAGTTATAAAAGTAGAAAACAAAACATATTTTTCACATTTTATTGTCTGTCTCCTTCAAAAGACTGTAAGCTCTACATGGTAGAGACTATGTTTATTTTGTTAACTACTAGATATATAGTGCCTAATACAATGCCTGGTATATAGTAGATATTCAATGAGTACTTATTAAATAAATACAGATGTAATGCTAGAGAGCAATAGAAAGACATAATAAAAGCCTAGATCTTCAAGGTAAAAGTAATATTGAAAGTTGAATTAAAATTATTTTGGCTCTGAGTAACAAAAAAATCCAAAATATGATGGCTTAAACAAGATATAATTTCATTTTTCACTCACATTTTTAACAAAATCTGGAGGGAGTCAAAGCTGGGAGTGGTATCATGTTTCCACAGAGTGGTCAGGGACCACTCCAAAACTCTCCTCTGCTATCCCTAATTTCTAGCCCTTATCCTCAGGTTCAAGATGGCTGTTAGAGCTCCTGTCACCACATCATTTCAGAGAGGCAGAAACACAGAAGGAAGAGAAGAGACAAGAAAGGCACATTCCTTTTTTTTTTTTATGTTCCACACAATACTTTTAATTACACTGATTAGTCATAGCTAGGTCACACATAATGACAAAGGAAAGTTAGTCTTTTAGATAGAAAGCAATGTTCCAGTTTAAATCTGTAATCTTTTATTAAGGAAAAGAGGGATAATAGATATTGGGCAGTTTCCACCATAATTTGAGTATTAATTAAAATCTTCTCTAGAATGGAGAGAGAGAAAAAATAGAAATTATTTGGCATTAAGACTTTTCTTTTGTTCAATATTTTTGAGAAGGATAAGCAAATTCTCTTGAAATACTTAAGAACTATAAAATAATTAACCAATTGACATATGTCTGGGCTAACAAAAGATGGGAGAAAAGAAATAGTTTTTTTCTTTGTTCCATTTTTTTCAAAATCCTAAGCAAGGACTGCTTGAGCTAAAGAATTTGGCTTTCTCTATGTTTTTGTTCCCAGGGATCTGGAAATATGTCAATTTGGTGGAAGCTGGCACTAAACTATCTATCCCCATCCTTATCCAGTCCTATGCCCCTTCCAAATAATTCAGCTTTCCCATAACTGCACTCTACAGCCCAAAATGTTTTTTTCACTGCTTCAGTGGTAAAAGAGATCATTTCAGCCCACAATAAGATGAGTGTCCTCAAATGCCATATTTATTATTGACTAGTAAAGTACCAAACTAATTATTAAAGACAAAAAAAACTGAAGTAGAAAAGAAATTATAACAGCTTCCAGCTACTATTTGTTTGTTTATTCATTTTTCACACAGGATTTTAACTGATAGCATCAAGCTAAATATTTCTTAGAAAATAAAACCACAGAAAAACAATTGAGGTGATACCATAAGTCTGGACATTTTAATTAATATATGAGGGTTATTTGAAATGTGAAGTCATGAATCAAAAAGAACTAAAAGGACTTTTTTTTTTATAATGCTGATAAGAGACACTGTCCTTAAATCTTTGCCTGGTCATGGCTGGTGACAGAGATAAGAGGGTAAAAATTTTAAAGTGATGTTCTTCAATCTACTCCCCTTTGTCCTCAGCCTACTGGTAAGGGAAAATGAAAATGCTAGGTGGCATAGAGTAAACCAATCTTGATGTAAAGACTGCAAAACCATAAGAGACTTACAAACTCCCTGCTTAGATTGAAGGTTAAAATTTGATAACCTAAATACTAGGGTGGTTGGGTAGAATGACACAAATGATGGATGGACTTCCTAATTTGGGAATACATAAACTCAGAGGGTTAGGATGGGAGACACAGGTTTTAAAGATTCAATGCTGGTGGATCCTATCCAGAGATGATATTCAATACATTTAGCAAATGCTACTACTCAGGCAGCAAAACCTCAGAATTAACACTGGTCAAGGCACTAGCTTAGAGACCTACAGCTTCCCTATGGTTCTTTACATTAACGCTTTAGTTTCTGGATTGTGAGGAAGGTCGCAGGACAGGGGAGAAACTCAGGTCATCACATATTTGCCAATCAGTATTTTAACAACACGTATGACTATCCTGGGCAAACCAGCTGAATATTAGCCCCACTTCCACTCTTCTAGAAACTGATGCAGCCAGACCCATGACCATTATGCCCACACACTTGCACTTCAATATTATCCAATTTCAGAAGGTCACTGAGTTGTTGCTACTGTGCAAATGGCCTCCCTGGAGAAAACATTCAGGAAGACACAAACTCTACCTCTCTTTAGACCATTAACCACAGCCACACTGGAAACATCAGGCAGAAGATCATTCCATTTAGCCTTCAGTGTCCCATATTCACTCAGGACTAAACAGAAATATTCAGAAAATAGATTTGTAAGTAAATGCAGAAAACTGAAACATTTAGTCTTATTTAATCATGTCCTTCTCTAATTACACCTTCGTCTCCTCTGAGAGGTAAATTAGATTGGAATATGCTCTATGTCTTCAATGTACACATTTAAATCAGTGTCACTTTAATTCTCACTTGTAAATCTGTGTGAATAAGATCACGAAATTATTAAGAGGAGAAAAACACTTAACAACAAAGGAAGGCTCACCGATGACACAAATCACAATACCAGGATAGAGTGGCTTATTTAATCTCAAAAAAAGCAGATTCCATTTAATAGCCTTTTGATATTTATTGTTTTATAATATATAGTAAATCTTTCTTTTTTTGTCTTTGTGGATCTTCATTTTTAATAAAAGTTTTCTTATTCAAAGGTTTGGAAAGGACTGGTAAAGAAATTCAGTTTCACTTCGTTTTATAATCAATTAGGTTCTTGTCTTACTTTTCCATTCCTCATATTACCCCCTCTTATTTGGTTTAAATATCTGTTTTATCTGACTGTGCCCCCTGTTAGTCATTTGGTTTTTTATTGAGGTAAAATTTACATAACACAAAATTCACCATTTTAACCATTCTTAAGTAGTACAATCAGGGACATTTAGTATATTCACAGTGTAGTACACTCATCACCACTGTCTAATTTCAAAATATTTTTATTACCTCGCCAAAAAAGCCCTATACCCACTAAGCAGTTACTCCCCATTGCCCTCTTCCCTCTCTCAGGCCTTAGCAACCACTAATCTGCTTTCTGTCTCTATGCTGTTGCCTATACTGGACATTTCATAGAAATAGAATCATATAAGATATAGCTTTTGTGTCTGGCTTCTTTCACTTAGCACAATGTTTACAAGTACATCCATGTATCATTACCTTTTTATGGCTAAATAGTATTCCATTGATTGGATATACTACATTTGTTTATCCATTCATTAGTCGCTGGACATTTGTGTTGTTACCACTTTTGGGATACTATGAATAATGCTACTGTGAACATACATGTAGAAGTTTTTGTTTGACATTGGTTATCTTGAGTATATACTTAGATGTGGAATTACTGAGTCATATGGTAATTCTATGTTTAATATTCTGATGAATTGCCAAACTATTTTGCACAGCAGCTGCACCATTTTATATCCTCCCAAAAATTCACAAGGGTTCACATTTCTCAACATCCTCACCAACATTTATTATTTTTCTTTGTTTTTTAAATTATAGCTATCCTAGAAGGTATAAAATGTTATCTCATTGTGGTTTTAATTTACATTTTCTTGATGACTAATTACACTAAGCATCTTTTCATGCAGTTATTTGCTATTTGTATATCTTCTTTAGAGTAATGTCTATTTAAGTCCTTTGCCCGTTTTCTAAATTGTTTGCCTTTTTGTTGTTGAGTTGTACCTCACAATGAATCGTTTTAAGCCAAAGTGTTAGTCATTGACTTTTAAAACCAATAATAAAGTTACAAAATGGACTATACAAAATAAACAAAGTAAGACTAGACTACTTACCATACTCTGTAAAACACACACACACACACACACACACACACACACACACACAACTTAGATTTTGATTCTTGTATTCCAATATTTCCAACAAGATTAACAGAAAGGTAAGTTATTTCTGGGGAAAATAAACCTATTTTTCAAATTGGCAGAAAGGAACATAATTTACTCATGCATATATTTATTCAAGAAATATTTCCTGATCACTCTGCTAGGCATTAAGATAATGCACAGGAAGATGCATCATAAAAGAGGTTTGTATATAGAAAAGATGTGGAGTATGAGGAAAAGCAATGGCAAGAAAAATTTAGTTCACTTTACTTAGAGTTTACAAGAAAATGAAATTCCCAAACAGCCTAGAGATAGATGATCTGTGTTTTATCTTCCCTTGCAAAAGATACTATGTTAAAGAGGAACAATCTTTCCTGTGCCATATACACAGGGATGCATCATCCAAACTCACTCACTCGATGCCTTTGAGTTGGTAGGTGTTTTTACAAGGAGGTATTGTGTACTGTTCCTTTCAGTAGTCAAAGACAGCCCTAGAAGTTGTAGAAACTTGGACTATCGAGGAGATTTCGAACTCAGGTTAAAAAGTGTGATTCCAGGTTGGTGTTTTTGGATGAAAATCTAAGGAAGTAATCTATTAAACAAAGGATGAGCCTCCAAAGGGTGAAAATTATATTTTCTGATTCTCAATGCCTGAGTTTATAGAAAACTGAAGGATTCAACTATTGAAGTATACAGATGCTTAGGACTTGATACGTGAGAGATAGAATATAAACATAAAATTAGTAGTATGAAGTAGTGGTTTAGAACATGAGCTTTAAAATCGGACAAATCTGGATTTGAGAACCTTACGTAACTTACTAAATTGTTGATCTCAGTTTCAAATCATTCTTCTAACTCAGCTTTGTGATGCTGGGATGGAACTCTGTGAACCATCTTTCTGCTTTGTTTTCTGCTCTCTGTTAAACTTTGCCAAAAGGAAGTACCAGAGGAAGACTGAAAACCTAGAAAAGAAAGAAGAAAACTGTCTTCCTGCTTCCTTTTGATTTTCTGTTACTGACAGCATCATCCTAGCAACACTTTTAAACCTCAGAAGTAGTAGTTGTTCCCACAGCAGAAACTGAATGCAGTTGAATCCAGTTTGCAGTTTTTTGAACACAAGGTTAGCAGTCTGCCACCTACTCTTCAGAGACTTGCATGTGAGCCCCTGAAAGACCCATCTTCAACTTGTAATTTTTAATAACTCCAATATTTTTATTTATTTTCCAACCTAAAAGATGGTAACTGATTCCTGCTCTTCCCCTTTCTGTGGTATCTTAGTGCTTGGTTTGCCTTTTCAATTCTTTAACAACCTCTAATGATTGTTCATATTAAATTCTCCCTGTTAAAATAACTGAAGTGGTTTCTGGTTTCTGACTGGACCCTGACTGATATAGTACCTCAGCTAATTGCCTCTTGTCCCATTTTTCTCCGAGATGACTTAGAGTTTTCAGAGGAGCAGCCAAGAAGCTATTTGCCATCACTGAGAAGCCAGCAGTAACAACACTGTCAGTATACTAAGGAATCTGATCTTGTGCTTATTTCAACACTTGTGTAAATCAGAGTGACTCAAGTCTCCAGAAAAACTACCCTCTGAAAAAAGCAAATCAAAAAAGACAGAAAGTAGATTAATGTTATCCTAGCGTTGGGGGCGGGAGCAAGGACTGACTGCAAACAGGTACAAGGGATGTCTGGGGAGTAATGGATTGTAATGATGGTTCTGTAAATTTACTAAAAAATCATTGGATTAAACAACTCAAATAGGTGAATTTTATTATTTAAATTATACTTTAATAAAGCTGTTTTATAAAAAATCAACCTCTGAAGACTAATGAAGGATCTTTGTGATCAGGGCCTATCATGAAGCAAGCAAGAGGGTCATTTAGGCTAGAATTCTCATTTACAATAGACCTCAAATTTAGACTTCAAGTGCTATCTTCAAATGAGGTACTATTTACAGTCACAGAGATACACTGAAAAAATTGAAATAACATGTTCATCACCAACATTAATTATTAAAATATAACCACGGTTTTTGTAACCCTTGGCTTCTTCACATTTGAGGTGTTTGTCTCCAATGTCTGGTAGATCCATATTGATGAAACAAGACTTCTCTCTTTGGTGTCTGAGCTTATCTCTGAAATGTTTGAAATTCAACATCATAGGAGAGGGATTAGAAGAGTGAACACTTACTAAGTATCTTCTATAGAACAGGCACCATATTTTTTTTGCTTTCCGCCATAATTTAAGCTCATTTTTACAATAAATGTGATGGACATTCCAACCCAACTATTTTATTGTGAAGAAAACTGAAGGACTCAAAAGTGAAATATCTTGCCTAAGATCACATACTCAGTATATAGGATAAGTTACATTTAAAATCCCACTTTTCTACATAAAATTATATTTCTCTTAAAACCTTGGCACTTCTTTTAGTGAAGCATATCTGAGGGCCAGGAGAGAATTATATAGGGTTATACCTTTGAATGTAAAGGCTATCAGTTAAATAAAGTTAAATAGCACACTCCTGTTTATGGTTGCATAAATTATGAAGGTAGAAGCTGTCAAAGGGTAGGTGACCTGCATTGTATTATGCACAGGTATAGAAGATGGATATTTTTTCCCTTGTCTCTTTAGGTTCTCATGATTCAAATTCTTGGTAACACTTTGCATTATGTTGTTTTATAATGTCCTATGCTAACAAATGATAAACTCTGAGAAAGTATAATCCTTTTGTTCCAAACCTATGAGAGTAACATTGTACATTTTGTCTTTGGTAGTCTCTATGGTTATGCCTACATGTTTCAAGCTGGTGTTCCCCTGGAGCCACCCAATCCAAGATTATCAACTTAAAAAATATATCTGAGGAGCAAAATGCATCCTTTCTATTGAGAAAACTAACAAAAAGCAGATAGTGTATTTTAAAAACACATACAATTTTTTAAAAATTATTAAAGGAAACATAAGAGCCTGTTTTGTCTCCCCCCACCCCAAATTGAACTTTGTCATCTTTTAAAAGAGAAGAGAAAAAAAATCAGCTAAAATTATTTGTCAATGTTCAGGTCCAACCATGACAAAATTTTAAACAGAAATGTGAATACAGGTCCTCGATCCCAATATTTTGCAATAATATGAATGATTTAAACATTTTACCACCAAAAATTATATTCATCTTGTTAACATATATTCAATAATTTGATTAAAAGCTGACATTAAAACTAAATTTTCATCCTGTGGCAATAGCATAAAGGCCAAATCTACTCAGTGCTTTGGTTCTTGAAAAGGTCACTATGACGGAATTCCAGTGACATACAATATAAAAGTTCACATTTTCCACCTTGAGTGAGGAACATAATGGCACAACTGTAGTTAAAAGGTTTAACTAAAGCTATTTCCATCGAAAAATAAATAATTTTTTAAGTGAAAATACTGTCCTTGGTTACATCAGAGGAGTTTGAGAGATAAATACTAAGGAGTTTGAGAAATAAATAAATGAATTTTTACTTTTCATATTGTATTATCCTGTGCTTAAACTTTAAAGAAAATGCCAAAACTTTTATTTTATTGTGATCATGTATTGCTTTGTTAATAATAGAAGTAATTGCTTTTAAAAAGGAATATTTCAAAAGAAAAAACAAAAATGACTTTTAAAAAAAATCACATAATTTTAAAACAAATTGTTCCATTACAGATGGATAATGCAACCCCAGGAGACATATGCTCCCCAGGGTAAAATTGCAATTATCAATAAAAACAAAACAAGAAGCAGTTTTAATGCCTAGAGGAAGAAAACACAGAGTGTGTGTCCTGTGGCCTTTGAGTAAACCAGAGGTACTCAAAGTGTCCGTCCACAATAAGATCAGGAATCTGTGCCAAAATATAAATTAACATACTGCTCCCTTCTATGAAAAAGCCTCCCTACCAAAAATAAATAAGTCAGATGAACTGAAATGTGTACTTATTGTAAACTGATTCACTTTCTGATGCAAATTGGTCACAAATGGCTAGACAACCAGAGACTACACTCCCAGTAGCACTGAAGTCTACCTACTCCTTTCAAAGGAATACTGAAAGGAGAAATTTGCAGATTGTAAATCAATCAGAGTTCATTGTAGGCAATAGAAATCACTCTACATATTTCAAGAAGAAAAGAAATTAATACAAGGAATTCAGTACTTGCAGAAATGTCAGAAGGCTAGGAGCAGGGGCACCAAGTCAAGAAGGCACCACTTAGCCAAGCTGAAGAATTTCCGCCATAACCACAATCCAGAGATCGGGAAGTTATTACTCTCATTGCCACCACAGCTGCTGCTGCTGCTGCTGCTGCTGCTGCTGCTGCTGCTGCTGCTGCTGCTGCTGCTTCTTTCTTCTTCTTTCTTCTTCTTCTTCTTCTTCTTCTTTCTTCTTCTTCTTCTTCTTCTTCTTCTTCTTCTTCTTCTTCTTCTTCTTCTTCTTCTTCTTCTTCTTCTTCTTCTTCTTCTTCTTCTTCTTCTTTTTTAATTATAAAATAAACCATACTGTAGCAGGTAAATCATTTTAATATTTTTCAAGAATTGATTACTTGGTATGGAATAGTAACTAAAAAATAAATTAAGACAGAGAAAATTAATAAAAAAGAAGACAGAAAAAAACTTTGAGGGTCATAAAATTACAAATACAAAAAGCAACAAATTAAAAAACAAACACATGCAATTACAGATTTCGGTAACACTAGTAGCCAGAACATACCCAATGAATTATTTAATCATCAAGTAGCTTATCAATTTTGACAAAAGGCTGGCCATCACTGCTTCTTAACATTCCTTAAGCTGGTAAGTAGGCAAAGGAATTTTGAGTCTGGTCAATGCAATAGCCTCTAATGCTAATAAACTTGCTTGCCAACTGAAAATGGACTCCACCTCCTTTTGACCTTCTAAATATCATACTAGTACACCCCATTCAAACAATCTATCTTGCAACCAAAATCCTAGCTTCAAGGAAATCTAACAAATGTAGTCATTAGCTTTTCAGCTCCTGAAGAACAAGACTTATAGAAGAATGTGAGAATAGAGTTAAATGTTAATTGATTATATCTAACCTGAAAAAGAGATGTCTTATATGAGTCTTCAAAGAGATGAAGAACTTTCTTGCAGAAGAATAATTAGACTTATTCTGAGTTATACCCGAGAGCAAGCTAGAACACTTGATCGGCCCTGGTTCATCTTCTTTAAGGGGTGTTCACTGAAAACTCTGCCTTTGGGTTGAGATCACTTCTGTTTTATGTATGGTCATTCTGGGGCTCAGGCTGAAAAAACAGTGGCTATTCAGGGCATAATCTCCTCATGGTGATCAAGTCAAACTACATAAGCACATACAAGGTCTCTGTTTACATGGCTTCTATCAACATCTCATTGTCAAAAGCAAGTCACATGACCAAGTGTAATATGAATGGAATGTTCATTCTACCAAAATAGAAAGGCACTGCAATATTACATAGCAATGGGCATAGATTGTTCCATCACAGGGAAGTCAAGAATTGGGACCCATAACTCAGTCTATAACAACTTCCAAAATCTTTCTCAATGCTACAGTATTGCATTCTGTAATTCTACAACAAATTCATGAGAATGTGTGAACTCCTTCAACTTTTCAGTTATTCACTTTCTTGCCTCTCTCAACTCCCCCAAAAAACCACAGACCTTTAACTTCAGACACACCTATCCTTTTCTAAACCCTTTTCATCTCAAAGGAAGAGTTACCACTCTCTCCAACTAAGACCCATTCCCAAACTCTGTTATAAAGTTCAACCTCAGTCTCAAAGACTTTGATTCATCTCAATTCCCTTTCTTCTCTCCTAAATCTTGACCCAGCCCCCTTTCCCAACTTAAATCAAGCGTTTGGCCCACAATATTAAAAATAAAAGCTCTCCTATAGCATTACATCTCCTCTATCACTCTGCAGCACTCTGAAATCTAGCCAAAATGGCATAATACAAAAGATGAGATCATATTTGCTGAGTTTACTGTTTATTGTTGTAGAGTTTGGTGAAACAAAATATATGGCACTCTTCCTCTTTGAAGTAACAGCTAAATGTATCTATCAACTTTCTATGCTCTCAGGACCAGCCAATCTGAGGATAATTTTGAGTCTTCAGGGCAGACACGCTTAACCCAGCTATCTGTGTCACTATCTAGGTAGAAGAGGCAGAAAAAAGAGTTCAAATCCCATTATGCTCCCATGATCAGTTTTGTTCATAAATAAGTTCTAATCAAGAAAAAAGGACCAACAGCAATTACCTAGGACCCCAAGAAGACATGTGGAAACAGATATGTATGGATAACTTGTCTCTCATGGAAACTAGAGGTCTGGAAAAGAGGTGCTCCCCTCCAAGAATTACTTTACAGGTCTTTAATTTGCCTGACCTCTCTGGGATATTTACACTATTGTGCCTTCTTCAATATTTTCACTTTCTTTAGAAAGTTTTCTTCCCTTAACTTCCAAGAAATCCCCTTTTTGGGTCTTCTTTTTAATAGCCTGATTTGTCCTATTTTATCTTCTTAATGGAGTGATTATGAGAATACTAATGTGACTATTTTCCCATTCTGCGGTGTCTTTTGGAAATCTCATTCACTCCTGTAATGTTCACTGTCACTAGTGTGCTCTATATCCATATAAGGAGATATTTATCTGCCTACCAAGCATTTCACCTCAAGGATGTCCATACATATCTCAAATGTGAAATAGATTTGCCATATTTTTTTCAAAGAAAGGTTTCTCCTCTCTTGTCTTTGCCTTTGTGAATGTCACTAACATTCACCCAGTCTCCTTAAAGAAACATTCTTACTCCTTTCTCTCCTCTCCCTCTCTGCCCTCTCTACCATGTTATTAGGTCTGTGAATTTCATTTCCTAAATATTTTTCAAATCAGTTTCCTCACTTCCACTCTTACTGCCTTTGCCTTGGTTTGAATCCTTATTATCTATTCAAATCTAGTTTACTATCAATAGTTTCTCCACTAATATAACCCAACTCAACTCCCTTATAGTGGACATCTTTTGTTTTTGATTGTTATTTTTTTTCTATCTAACATAAATTACCTCTTCTTTTGTTAGCAGCACTATAATTATGCTGAATGAATATAAAATTCCAGTGTGGATTTTCTTTTTAAAAAAAATCATTTTCAATTGATGACCTGTGTGTGATGTATATGGCAGGTCCCCACGGACTGGAATATTTGGGTAACCAAAACTGCTTATTGCTTGATAATGATGGTGAGCAGAAAAATTACAAGATGTGTTGAAGGTCAGGGAATTAGAGAATAATAAAAGATTTCATAATAAAATTAAATCCATCAAAACAGAGGATCAATGATTCTTTGATTTCTCCTTCCTTGTCATTAATAATGTTTTAATATCTTAGAAGCTCAACTATGTAGCCTCCATGGATTTTGTTTTAATTGAACATAGTTCTTTTGAGTAGTATTGCTTCTGAAATAATATCCAAGTTAAACATACTCCATAAGCTTATGCTATACAAATTTGTGCTTTCATCTCTGTAACTCCCCCTAAAACACTTTTCTATCAAAGTAACAGTTACCTTAGATGTGTTCAAACCCACCTAAACATAAAGTATTCACTTTAGTCTGTCACACACTCTTTTCTCCACCTTATATACTAGAAGGAATCCTTTGGTTTGAAAGCTTTGCCAGTGTTTGAGAAAGTAAATCACTTTCAAGTTCAGGGTGAATATTTTCAAAAAGATTTTATAAAGTGTTTTAATGACAACACAGTCTCTCTTCCCCCCACCCTCAGCTCAAACCTGATTTTGAACTCTAAATTTAAACAAGCTTAGATTCTTAAACAGTAAGAGCTAAAAATTGTTTTTGTTTCCATCTCAATTCTACCTACTTATTTTACAGCCAAAGAGACAAAGATCTGGAGAGAGGGAAGCATTTGTTCAAGGCCTTGATATATTTGACATAATTGAGATTTGTTTCCCTAAAAGTCTCAGGATTTTGAACAGCAGAGATTTCAGTAACTCAAACTGTGGCATCTGTCTTGCCTGATTCCCTGGCTTCTAGCTTTAACTCAGGTGCCACTCATAGTTCCCCATGAAAGGTCAACTTTGACCTCTTTTTTTTTTTACAATAGGCTTCTTCAAGCCCCTCTCAGAGGGAGGGCAGAACCATTGAGGTTGGGATCAGGGATTTCTACTAAGTTCGAACAGTCAGCCACTGCTTCTGGTGGCTTATACTCCCTCTCAGAAAGAACAGCCCTGGCGTAGATGCTTCCTCTGGCTCACAGAGGCAGCTGGGTAACCAAAATGAAAGACAAGAGATGACTCTGGCTTCCCAATATAACTGGGGGCCGGGGGAGAGGAAATGGGAAGGCAGTGGCAGCAGTATTTTCTCTTCTTCAATCACAAAATTAAAATAGTTGGAGTTTCCCCTTGCTGTTTGCAATCCCCCTACACACACATACATGCACACACAATGACAACAAAAACCACTACTTGTCCTAGCCAGCTACCATTTTGCAATTTTGCTGTATATTTATACCTGTTAATCTGGAGGCTGAGTGGGAAAAAAATGATACAGTATATTTCCTCCAAGTATCTTACTCCCATAGAATATCCTGTATTTTATAACTTCTTTGAAGCCCAGATTTAAATTTTTCCACTCTTTCCAGAGTCATCATCTTCACTTAGTATCCTATGTATAAGGAATATAAAGAAACAATTGATAGATATTCCAATAAATGGCTTTCAACTTTCAGCAAAAAGGAAGTACAAGTGTTCATTTTTCTTTCTACTTTTTTTTGTAACCCAAGAAGACAAACAAAGAACAGATTCTAACTCAAAATAAAAAAGTGTATATTATTATACCATAAAATGTGAAATCAGATATACGTTAAAGTGATGATATACCCATCACTGGAAGTATTTAAGCAAGGACTGAAGTATTCGAGCCATGTTGATCAAGATTTTGTTAAAAGGGGTTCCAGCACCTAGCTAACGCATGGAAGATGTGGTCTTTATGTTTTCTTCTAATGTTATAGAACTAATGGGAAAGTAGATTGTAAGTAGGAATAAAGGAAGTACAGAACCAGTCTTCATGGAAGCTAGTGAGGTAGAGTTCAAGGAGACATCAGTTCTACAAATCAAAACATCAAGGCAATAAGTCCTTCCTTTAATCAATGTTTATCTTTTGGGTTAATCTGTCTTGAAGTTGAACAAAAACAAAAATTAAATGTTCTGGCTATCTTCTCCATATACATAATCGCTTAAGCAATGCAAGTTAGACTGGTTACTGACTGCAAAAAAAAAAAAAAATGACTTTTGGGAATGTTCTTTTTGCAAAGAACATTTTAAAGCCAAAATGGTCTAAAGAGCTTGTAAAAAGTCATTATTTTCTGAGAATTGAGTACAATTTTAGTTAAGACAAACAATAGTTGTCATTGAACTCAGCAGCAGCCGATGGAGAGAACCCATTCATAAAAGTGAATTAACTAGTTAATACAATTCTGAAGTGTCATTGATCCTACGCAGTATGAATGATAATGAGGCTGACTACTTTTACTTCTTTTTTCTTTCCCATCACAAACCCACAGATTGTTGTTGTTACTGTTTTTAAAGGTAGAAACTCCATATTCTTTGAAAAGTGTCCCATTGCACAGCTTCCTCTTTTAGAGAAAGAATCAGGCAGACAAAATTGGTTCAGAATCAAGTACTAGAAGAAAAAAAAAACCCATGATCCAAAAGAAGAGGCCACTTAATATAACAAGGACAAAAACTATCAGTGTCCTACGGGAACAAGAATCACAAATTTGTGAGCAGTGGTATACCAAGCGTGGAGGTGAGTATTTTGTCACTGACATTATTTAGAATTACTGATGCATGATGATAAGACAAAGAGGACCAACTTTTAGTCAGTTTTGTCATTTTTTAATTTTACCACCTGAGATAAGGCACTATTTGTGAGCATTTCCTAGCTTTTTTCCTTCATAGTCCCTTTCCAACACACTTTCTTTTGGAGTAATATTTCATGCCTGCTGGTCCTCATGGCCTCTGTTATACAAATTAGGATAAAGAATAAAAATATTCAAGAAATGGGGAAACGGAAATAAGAACAAAGAGTTAAAGATAATCTAGGAGACTGTTTTTCTAATTCAAACGGAGATATTTAGAAGAACAGAAAAAGAATAGGTCATCTAAAAAGGTACAAATGAGTGTAAGACTACTCCTGTTGTACAACCATCATAACCACCATAACCACCTCAGTGGAACTGAATGTGCAGACAGGATTCAAGAGGCAAGAACCTCTTGAACTGAACTTAAAGAAAGGGTAGGAAAAAGAACTGAGAAAGTTTTAAAGGTAACAATGGCTCAGAAATCATTCAGTTGAAACAAAACTGGAGAGATTGAAAAAGAAAGAAAGATACTACAAGTGAACAACTTGGTCTTGTTTGACCAATAAAACTAAAGGCAGATTATTTTGGGCTCAAATTGTAATTGTCAAAATACTATCTTTATTGTCTTTAACCTGGGGGCTTCAATGTGGTTTCAAACTCTTAACATACAGACTTCTATCTAATTTCTCTGAGAGTCATTTCTACTCTTGTTTCAACTAGGGAAAAAACAGGGACAGAGGCTTAATTAATTGACTTCAGGTCACACAGCAAATGTAGAATGCCTCAGAAGGTAATGCACAAGCTTCATGAATTCTATTTCATTACCCCCTTCATGAAGCTTCTCCTTTTTCTTCTCCTCTTGACATCAATTTTCAAAGTCAGCCAACCCCAGCACACATACTGTAAAATTTCACATCTCCATGGTTTAACTATCTCAGAAAGATTGTGACTTTAGAAATATTACTGAAGTTAGCATAAAAATCTGTGGTTTCTCTCTGCTGTCTTTAGAATGGAAACATGTGACAGTCAACCTACCAGGGAAATGCTAAGCCACACTTCTCTTTTTTTAACCCCTTTTTCCTTTCTCTCTTGTGAAAATTCAGCTAACTCATCTGCAGCCTTATTTTTATTTTTATTTTTTTAGAAAATTTGATAAAAATTTGTCTTGGGAGATGGATCAGTATATACTCTGAATGAGTAGGTGTTATGTAAAGTTGTTTTATGAAGATGTACAACTGTGTGTACTGAGATATGTGTAACTACTCATGCATAGACACACACACACCTAGACACCCTCCCTTTGCTATTTTTTTCTGCCGCAATAACTGAAAAATAATCTTCTTTATGCTCTACCCTGGGTACTCTTCATTCCTCTTCAAATTAGTTTTGAATTGTTCTGGAAACAATCAAAGGAAATTTCAGGTGTAAGAAACCTGATTGGAATTGTTGGATTTCTAGTTATCTCCAGCTTCACAGTCAAACAACCATAATATAGTCTAAGAGGTATGTGTGAAAATATTCTTCCTCTCACTCACTGTCTTGCCTTTTCTGATTTCTTTGGGCATACCTCAGCTTTCTAACTAACGGCATTGAAAGAAATTGTTCAGGGGAACTGATGTGCTCTGTAGGCATATTTCCCATACATAACCATTAATGACGGCCTCATCCTATCCACTTGTTATAAGGAATGAATTTATTTTCCCCTTCTTTCTCTGCCCTCCACCCTTCATATTAAAACTTTCTGCATTTGCCAGACAACCATTATATGTCTGAAAAGTGTATTTGACGAAGAGAAGAAATAAATCTAAATTCTCAATGTGACATAGAAGGAATGTGTCATCTGCAAGATAAAGTCCACGTTCCTGAAGGTAGCACATATCTGGCTCTTGTTTACTTCTCCAACCATATCCAATGCCAATCGTTTGCATGACAGCTGTACCAAATTACATATTTTTCTCAAGAAGCACCCTGTCATTTCTCATCTCTATGTCTTTTGTCACACATGCACTTGACCTGCCTTGAATGCCTTTTCCCAGCTTATCTGCCTGATGATGTCCTACTCATTTCTTCAGAGATAGCTCAAGGGGCTGTTCTGTAAAGGCATCACAAAACCACCCAAAAAGTATTTATCATCAGTTTTTTGTGTGTAGTCTCTTGCTCTTTTATCATTATATTGAAATTTCATACATATTTTTCTTACTATGTTATGTTTTCCAAATGACATTTTGTCTTGTTTTTTTTCAATAGCCAGAACCTACTACAGCATCTGCTTATATAACAGGCTTTCACTAAATGAGGCTGAATGAATGAATAAATGAATCTGAATCTATCTTCCCTTTAGATCCAAATGAAATTTTAAAATTACTTTAGGACTTTTTCATGAGACCTAGCAGGCTAGCACCGTTGCATCATTATTATTGAAGGCACGTAGGCTATCTGACTCCATGGAGAGAAAATTAAAATAACAAAAGCAGAGATCTTATCCATTAGGAAATGTGTGTAGTGCTGACTCTCTGATATTTATCTTGCTCACTTCTAATTTCTTCAGATCCCTCACATCAGAGAAGTTAAGATCTTCCTTTGCCATATCTCTGAATAAATTAAATTTCTGATTGGAGCCAGAGGACAGTTTTACATAAAGAAGGTTTTAAAAATGAGAAAATTCTTGCAGAAATGATTTCAGAGCTGGGTCCTTAATTGCAACAGGACAGTATGTCAGTGACCTTTAAATTCAATAAAAGACCCACAGCCTAGACTCATTGTTTTTCTCAGGCCGATGGGGTGAAAACGTTCTGGGAATCTTGCCAAATGTCCCATCTCTAAAATCCAGGATTTTTTTAAAAAGTATGTGATTTTTCTACCATTTTAACCATTCAAATTATTATTACTCAGTAAGAACTGGTCTTGAGTTCTCTTTGACCCAAAAACTTAACCAGGACTTCTATCTATACTTTCGTAGTTAACTCATGTGTAATAGATCAGGGAAGAGTTAAAAGATTTAGAAGAGATAAAAATAATTTTCCTTTTGGGATAACAGTAGTTTGAAGGTGAGCCATAGGTTTCACAAGTTAAGTATAGCTCTTCTCCTAGTTTTTGGGATAAAGGGAAGTTTTCCAGCTAAGGAATAAGACGATAGAAAGGTATCTTTAGAGAAACAGACTTCCTAGTGGCACTGGGTCAGACAGTTTCTTTCTGCTTCAGTTCTGAAGGGCTAGACAAGTAATCCCTCACTGATCCTAAGATTTAGGAATCATCAATATCCAAAGATCAAAAACAATTTGCCCACAGATATGTCTGGAGTGTGGTCAGTGTGGCTTAGGCAGTATGGCCAAAGTCACCAGAAAGCCCGAAAAAATTATCTCAGTAAATGGCACCAAATCCTTTCTTGAACTGTAGAGATTATGATAAGAAAATTAATTAAACACCAGAAATATTGACCAGTGAGGTCATTAACTCAATACCCATGTAGCCAAACATAGTCTTCCATAGAAAACTGAGTGTTCTGAGCAAATAGTCAATAAAATAGCACCACCTTATTGAAAGAGATGCAAATAGCAGCACAAGGATGGAACACAAAGACTAGAAAGCCCTTTTCAGGTAATTGGAGGGCTTAGTTATTTGGCCCTCTAAGACAGGTTGTTCATACTGATATGTAAGCAATATAGAAATGTAAATTCACAACAAGTTGGGAAAAAATGAACACGAAAATGAAGAAAGAGCAACATTAATAAAGGCAGAGAAACTTCACATATAAAATTAAGTATAAATATATAGGAAATTTAGTGAGCCTTTAAAATATTACTAGAGACCTATGAACCAAAGATTTTACCAAATTCTATGAGGAACCAGTAGTTTAAAACAGTCATTTCTCTAGATAAGCTTAAGTAAACAATTTGAAAAACTGTTTATAGTTACCTTTAGTGTCAGTCTATCTTTGTTCAATTAATTTTTTTGTGTCTACGGTCCAAAGTTGAAGTTAACATATCCTATTCAGCTCTGAGATTAGAAACATTGGGGAGAAAAATAATGCAATTAAATATATATGACTTTGGTGACTTGACAGCAATAAAGGAGACAAGATCTTTTAAAACAGTTCTTCTGGGAAATTTTGTTGCCCAAACTAAAATCAGGGTTTCTCAGTCTCAGTACTTTTGACTTTTTAGACTGGATAATTTTTGTTCTGGAGGGCTGGTCTGTGTATTGTATAATATTTAGCAGCATCTGGCCAATAGCACACACACACTCACACTAGTTCTGTCAACCAAAAATGTGTTGGAGGCAGAGGAGTGGGGAGGACAAGCAGGCAGCAAAATTGTTCCTGGTCGAGAAACACTAAGGTTAAAATCTAAATCTAAATCTAAATCTAAATTGAACATTGCCTAGCAAACAATGATGATAATTGCTACTCCACATCATGATCATGGAGCACTTCATGTTTAAATTCTTGGGCTTATAAAATCTTTAGATGAAATTTCTAACAGACTCTATGATTTTTGCAAATGTCATTACATATTTACATGCAGGCAGTTAATTGAAGTCAAATTTAAATTATCGGGGTTGAACTAAAATCCCCAAATTTTCCTCCCATAAAATGGAAATATGTGTGGACACAAGAAAGCAAAAGAAGTGCATGACCTTTTGTTTGCTCTATTTTTAAAATATATGCATCTTTTTTAAAAAAGAAACATTTCTGTTCACTTTTTAGGGCATATTACAGTCTACCCTTGTCACTCTGACAAATGTTTCCTTCATTGTTAGAAATAATTCAAAATAACAAAAGAGGAAATGGGCTGGCACTCCTACAAGCATTTTGAATCTATATAAAGTTGGGTTTAATCACTTATCGATTCATACAGGTTCCCTGCATTGCTTTTCTTGAGCAATTTCTAAAGGAGAGGGAAAAAAAAGAAATATAACAAAGTTCCTGTCCTAATGGCAGAGTCATTTGCAGTGATCAACTACCAGTCATATGGTTTTGATGAAAAATGGCTCGTAAAGAGGGATACCTGCAAAAAGAGAGAATACCAGTAGTTACTTTTTGACATTCAGAAAACAAATTGGAATATGATTGTGGTTTTCTGTACAGCAGAATCTGTGGGTGAATTAGCCATTCACACTCCCTCCAGGGTTCTCCTGACACTACCGACTGTCCAGGAATTTTTGACAGATTCTAAATGATTCTTGAGGTTATTTTACTATCCCTAAAATAGGGATATTTTACTATCCCTATTCTGACACTCTATGTGGACTCACATAAGAGGTTCTTTGTGTCTTAGATGACACAAGCGAGTAACATAATTTTATAATGTTTAAGCCTGGAAATTTTAAGGTTCTTCTCTAATTTAAATGTTCTTGTCCACCTGGCCTCTTATATGACCACACCTCACACAATGACCAACTAATAAAGTTTGAATTACAGCCTGAGGTTAATGGTCACCTCAGTCTTGGAAACAGCATTTATAATTGGTCTCCATGGCTGCCTTCTTTCCCAAATGCCTTTTGACTTGTGTTGCCTCACATATTCTCTTTGCTTCATGAGACTCTCAGAGAGAATCTTGACCATGTTTCTGTTGTAGAGTCCAAATTTTTGACTGACCACCGAGTGAACACACAAATACTTATCTTTACTTTATAAAGAATAAAAATGAAGAAACCTGCTATTGATAATAAAATATGCAGAGGTATGTGATCTAGATTTATTCAAAACGCTAAATCTCAAAACGTCGTTTTACTGTACTTCAGGGTGTATAGTATTTTTCCAAAGTTAGCACCAATATCTCCCATGCCATATGCTCTTTTAAAACTTTGCAACTTTCCCCATCAAGAAATAAAGCCCACACCCTCTCCTCTTGAACATGTAACTGCCTCAACCAACCAAGTGTAACAGAAGAGACTTTGTGACTTTTGAGGGTAGGTCATAAAAATACCTTGCATTTCTGCCTTGTTCTCTTAGAATACTCAGTGTTGGAACCCAGTCACCATGCTGTGAAGAAGCCCAAAAGGTCTGTGGAGAGGGTATGTGGAGAAAAACAAAGGACCCTGAGTCACACAGAACTGTCTGAGCTCCCATTTGACAATCAGTATCAACTGTTGGCCAGATAGGTGATTGTGCCATCTTGAAAATTAATCCTCCATTTCCTGAGGGAACCTACTCAACTGACCCCATTAGACTAGAGACAAGCTTGAGATGCAGTAATTTGAATTCTACCCACATTGCAGATTTTTAAGCAAAATAACCAATTGTTGCTTAAAACCACTAAATTTTTGTTTAGTTCTTTATGCAACAATAGATAGCTGATATGAACTTTACTATTTCAAGAGATAGCAAGTATGTTTCAAACAATGAATTCTAGAAATTTCTCTAGGTAAAACTCTTAAACAAGTGCCAAGGTAAATATTTTTAAATGGTGTTTATTAGATTGTTTACAATAAAAAATTTTTTATCTAAATGTCTAATCATTTGGTATTATTTAAATAATATATGGCACATTTGTGCAATTATGTGATTGCACAATTGTTGGGCCATTGTTTGAAAGGGTGGCATTTGAAGTACCTTGAGATAGAAAATTTTCAATAATAACTAAAACATCAATTATTAAATAGTATGTATACAGTGATTCGCATTTCATTATATGTGTTTCTGTGTGGACATGCATCTTTCTGAATGGGAAAATCTTAAAATATATACTTCAAAATATGTATAAAGGTTACCTCTGCGTGTGGGGCTAAAGAGAGATTTTTATTTTTTCTTGCTGTTCTGAATATTCTAACTTTTCTCCAATAAATATATAAGGCTGACATAATTTCTAAAGTATTTAACAAAACAAATCAAAGGATTCTCTTTATAATTTTATTGTAAAAGAAAGGATCATGTCAGGCTGTCTCTGTTAATAGTTGTGTTTCTGGAAAATGGACTAACCTGCCGTACGTTTAAACACACACCATGGTGGCTTACATCATCTCAGGACTTCTCTTCAATTCCTGCTTTCTTATTTCCTTTATTTGCATCAAAAGGATACAAATTTCTCCTCTTTCCAGAGTTAACAAAAAGAAAACTCAATCTCTGTAAATTTAAGGACTTTTATTTGGGCCTTACTGAGGCTTAGAGCCCTGGAACATAAATTCAAGAACCCCCAAAAGTGCTCTGTTTTTTTAAAAGGGTTTATATAGGTAGAAAAAGCAAGGAAAAAAGTATATCTGTCGCATCAAAAGTTTCCATTAGAATACATATATTTCAAAGATTAACAGTTTTACATCAAAGAAAAGGAATGCATAGATAAAGTTGGATCATTGTGCCCTCTGGTTTCAGAGATTCTGGGAACAGGATCTGCAAACAACTAAATTGCCTGGAGACTGTTTGAGATGCATTTTTATCAGGATGTACAAAGAACAGGCACTGTTTTCTGTCATCATTGACCTTTAGTTTGGAAATTCTGCAGAAGGTGTACTTGACTAGCTAGTTCCCAGGATTCATGCCTTAGTGAAAAATTTAGAAAGGCTCATGGTTCTTTCTTGATTACTGACTTAGCTTAAGCACTCTTTCCTTTCCTCACCAGAGTAGCCATAAAGTAGCCAGGGGCTTAAATGCAAGCAAAAAAAAAAAAAAAAAAGCAAAACTACATGACAAATTAGGATCTGGCAATAGCAGAATGATTTTTTAAAGTCTCAGTCACTATGGGAAGAGTGATTCAAGAAACTGTTTCATGGGCAAACGAAAGTTAATTCCATGGGTCTGAAAGATCAAGTTTGGATGAAACCCTAGATGAAGGCAAAGAGAAGAAATTAGTCCCCAAAACAAGGCAAATTTGCCATCCTATTCTAAAACATTTGAAACTGACTATCAGAAGTTTTCCCCCACTTAAATATGTACACTCTGCCTGTAAAAAAAAAAAAAAGAAAGAAAGAAAAAAGTTTTGTTTCCTTTTTTTCTGTGTGACATGACTTTTCCCGGCTACACTGAGCTCATGTTATGAATGTATCAGCACATCACCCCTCCGGGCTTTGAACACATGTGCATAGGGGGTGGGAGGGTGGCAGTAGAGGAATGTCCTATCACCAGTCCTGTCACCTGAACTTGAAACTTAAGCTTTTTCAGAAAAGGACTTCAGCTGCATAATTTAAATGGCTGTCATGGAAGTGGCAAGCTCATTCACTTTGGAATAAAAGGAAAAGTCTGCTGTTATACTTTCTTCTATTCTCTCTCTTTTTCTTCCTCCAAAAGAGAATTTTTATTGAAGTGACTTGCTGTAGAACACAGCAAAGTTTCATTTTACTATTCCCACATGGGCTGTGGTTTAACTGAAACCATCTAACCCAGTGTCAAAGCCCAACCTCAGAGACTCTGAGCTCTAGGTCTGTTAATGAAGTTGGTTATCAGTGCCTGTTATAGGTCACCAAGGAATAAAAGAGAGGAGCTAGGGGGTTAGACAAAATGTGCTACTGGAGTAGGTTACCTTCCTGGGTGGTTATCCCAGTTAAAGGCTAAAATGCAAACATCTCCAAGAAGCTAACCCAGGTTCTCTCAACCACATGTAGGACTCCAGAGTCTCTCTCTGATTTAGAGAGGCAAGGTAGGAGACATCAGAGAATGACAACTGTGAATTGTTTGTTGATTTTTAAGTAGCTTAAGTCATAACCGAGTACAAGCCAAGAGATACACAAATTTTACAAGGAGGATTTGGAATGCTCCAGTCTTAGGGGTTTATTCTTGTGCTCCCACTTACTGTTGCGCATTGACTTGGCTGGACCACTGACTGAATGCCCAGACACTTGGTCAAACATTTTTCTGGTTGTCTTTGTGAGGGTGTTTCTGAATGAGATTAACATTTGAATCAGTTTATTGAGTAAAGCACATTGCTCTCCCTAATGAGGGTGGGGCTCATCCAATCAATTGAAGACATGAATAGAACAAAAAGGCTTTGTAAGAAGGATCTCCCCAACACTGGTTTTTTCCTGCCTTCAGACCCAGACTCAGACCATCGGCTCTCCTGGTTCTCGGGCTTTTAGACATTCGCTGGAACTACACCATTGGCTATCCTGAGTCCCCAATTGCCTTGCTGACTGTAGGTATTGAGATTTCTCAGTCTCCATAATCATGTGAGCTAGTTCCTTAATATATCTAGATATCTAGATGATAGTTAGACAGATAGATTGACAAATGGTAGATAAATGATAATAATGATAGATAGATGATGGAGGGATGGATGGACGGATGGATGGATGGATGGATGGATGGATGGATGGATGGATAGATAGATAGATAGATAGATGATAGATAGATAGATAGACAGATAGATAGACAGATAGTAGATAGATGATAGATAGATAGATAGATAGATAGATAGATAGATAGATAGATAGATGATAGATAGATAGATCGATAGAGATTCTATTTCTCTGGAGAGCCCTAATACAACATACTTCCTCAGCTGTAATATGAAGGTAAGGCCCTCTGCAAATGAAATTAATTAAATCCAGTATATCAGCCCTGGTACATAGTAGGCACATATTGGCTTTCTCCCTAACCCTTAATAAGTTTCCTGCAATAAAATTTGCTTGCAAGTTCTTCTCTTTTTAGTAAATCAATATTCTAAGAGATGTTCATAATAAGTTCACTGGGTATGTATCATGGTCTACAAACCCAGGTATATAATAAACATCACTATATTTTCTTCATAGCAAAACTAGATTTAGACCCCCAAGCACGCATCATACCAGTTAAAAGGCAAATTGTCTGTCACTACTGAAATTTCCTCCACTCTCACTGGAGGAATTCAAAATATTTTGTAGTGCCCAGAAAAAAGGAAAAAGGAAAAGGGAAAATCTCCAGTCATTGCTGACAATCACATCGGCCAAGTCATTCCTTGATGTCCAGACAGATCTGATTCTGTGCCATGCAGTTTCCTGGAATCTGGGTGAAGGCTGGACTTCCTGGTGCCCAGGTCCCCACCCCCCAACTCACCTCACCCTACCTTGCACAGCACCCATAACCCTGAAGACTCTTTAGGTACTGCCACCCCAGACAGGATCTAGTCATAAGAAACTACTCATATTTATATCAAAGTTTGCTTGATTTGAGAAAATGTAAAATGTATTGACTTATGATTTAGCTAAGTAAGTATTACAGATATAAAAGCATATCAGACCACCTGAAGAAAAAAAGGAGCAGCAATATCTATTATTATCCTGTGTTTTGGTAAACTTAATGTTTGAAGTCAACCCTAAGAAAAGTCTGGGGTATAAATAAATTATACTCACTTTTGAAGGCTGAAATATATTTTATTATATTTATATTATATTAAATAGAACTTTGTACTATTTGTGCATCCAAAGAAGTCAGTGGTGTGCTTATGCAGTGAATATAACTACGGTGAAAGCACAGAAAAAATAATAAAAAAAATAATAAAAAAAATAAAAGAACAAATCATTTTTTAAAAAATTAAACATTTAAAATATTTTTTTAAAGGCAGAATATAAGACTGCAGATCACCAATGATGTTTTTGTATTTTAAAAGAAAATACTTGAGGAGTACCAGATTTTTTAAAAAATTATTCAGTGTATCACTTGCAGCATGCTAATAACTTTAGTTAATTTGAAACCTAAGATTGGCAAAATTTGACAAAATTTCAGATGACACAAAGCTGGCCAAGATGAGAGGTAACCAAAAATATATGTTACGAAATATAATGTGAACCACTTAGGATAAGATAGGGAAAATAAATTTCTACTTGACTTATGGGTTAGCTATTTGTCTTTCCTTACAGTGTATAGAATGATTTTTGAAAATGGTTAGACTGCCCAAACTCTGATTTGTTGTTTTATTTTGAGTTATATGTTTGACCAAAATCCAGGAGTAGTATAGGAATTTTGGCTTGAGAAACCTAAGCTAGATTCCCTCTCAGAAAGAGATACTGCTAGACAGACCCACTAATGAGCCTCATGGGGAATAATTTGTCCTAAAGGAAGAGAGAGTCAAGAGACACAAGGACAATAGACCAGAAACATAGGTGAAAGGCAATTTTGAGTAAAGCACAATGTTTATCTCTAAAGTTATCCTCCAGGCCAGCTCAGTTGCTACAGGCTTACTCCTGAATCTTAGCAGGGAAAGCTAAAATAAGGTATGAAAAAGTAAAGAGCACCTTCTGACTAAGATGGCATTATAAGTTTACAGTCTAAGCCTCCCTCTATCCAACATGCTTTGCTCCAAACAAATAGCAATGATGATATTTTTTAAAAAGAAATCTAAAATACATAGCCATATCATTGTAGATAAAGTAAACTAGAACACAAAGCAGTAAGTAAGGCTGAAGGTACAGACTTCTGGGTTCTGAATCTGAAGTCTGTCAGAGGCTGAGAGGAGACAGAGTAAAACTCCCTCTTCTCCACACACCATAAGGGACCTATGCTAGTCTTTGCTTGAAATCAACAGCTATGGTGGAACTCTCTGGTCATGAAAAGGAGCTAAAAAAGTTTAGCTGAACTATTATGTACAGTTGGGCTACGTGCCATACAATGCAGCTGCATAACCAAGAAGAGAAGGGAAAGTTGAGGCAAATACAGCCTCTCACTCATGATCTGGGCCAATCCACCTCCTTGTGCAATGATGATGTGAAGAAGAGAGTTAACGTAGCAAGTCTGGGGCTGCCAACTTTAGAAGTGCCTACATGCAAGTTTGGCCTTTGGCCCCCAAATCATTCCCTACTGATAAGGAAGGCTCACCATAGTTAGGATGTTCATACAAACAATGTGATTTATTGTTAACATCTATCTTTCTTCTTGGAGCCTGGAACTTTGGTACAAAGATGCTAAGCAAAAGATGCCTATGTGACCAGCCCCTAATAAAAGTCTTGAACTCTGATTCTCTAATAGGCTCTCCTGGGCAGAAATATTACACACATATTTCTACATATTTTGCTGCTGAAAAAAAAAAAGAAATATATTTGGGAAAAAAGTTAGGGAGTTTTTCCATAGGTTTCTCCAGAATCCACTCGAATCTTTTTCCCTTGATGACCCTCTCATATATCCTTCCAGTGTAAGAGGCTTTATCATGAGTTCAGCTATGAGCTAAGTTCCATGAATGTTTTCTAAAGATTCTCCAAAAGTACGTGGCCTTGAAGATCCCCAAATCAGTGCTGGCATGGGATTCACTAGAACAATTACAACTCACCAAGCTATAGTTACAGTGTTCTTTTGGGGAAAAGAAGGATCTGGAATGATGAAATCCTTGAGCCTGGATGATTATGAAGCTATCTGGGGTACAAAAGAGCAGTGGAACTGCTATCTGTTGTGAGAACCAAAAGTTACCTATGGAATTTGAAAATAGATTTAAGCCCAGGGGATTTGGCTCATTGGATTCCTCTGGCTTCTTTGGCCATAATAGCTAAAATGAAGAAAAAGGAGAATCCCAGGTGATGTCTTTGCTTGTTGTGCTCTCCACAAAAGGGATCAAATATTTCCAAAAGGGGGTTTAAATGGGCCAAATTAGCTGCTTAGTTGCTCTCTTCTTCAGGCAAAAGAAAAAAGGCAGGACAAGGGCAAACGGGGTGGGGACCACTCAAGCCTTTTCTGCAGCTTAGGTATAGCACCTGCCCTCCAGGATCCCAGGTGGGATCTCCCAGTAGCTATAATTTTAACACTGCAAATGCTGAATTTACTGAGTTTATTGCTAGGGCTTGAAACAAAACTTACAATGAAAAAAAATGATTTTTTAATGGTTTTGTATTTTGTGGCTATTTCATCTATGTACAATTAAAATTTATTTTTAAATGATCACATGCTTTGTCAACAAAAAAATTCCAAACCTAAAGAAAGGCTTAAAGAGTTTGAGCCAGAGCTGAAAGCCAGATCTAAAAGGATTGAGAAAATGCACTGAGGAACAGCAGTTTTGCAATTCAATTTATATGTTAGAATTAAAAGAGAAGATGCAAGGAAGGTTACACGAAATCCATTGGTGGCAGATTATGGAGGTTGGGGAAGTTAAAGCAGGGAAATCTCTAGGATTGGATAAAAAGTAAAATGGAGAAGTACATCTTTCTTTTACATTGGTAGGTGCAGGATAGTTAATATTTAGCATACATGGTTTACAGAGGTATGTAGGTAAAAGACAACAATGAGGAATGTTGAGGTCACCTCACTTGGAACCATGGTGTTTATCTCTGGTCTAGAGAAAAGGTCATTCTGACATTTTAAGTATGTTATTCTAGATGCACATTAACAGTGCCCAGGGCTTGCTCAAGGTAAAGATTAATCTATCATATAGGCCTTCAGATGTGACTTGCTGTTTTAGCCTTAGTACTAGCTTTGCTAAGTTGAAATCAGACGAGATCTTGCCCTTATAACTCGCTCAGTTAGGAATTTTTGTGATCAGAACATCCTATGTGGTTACCTTCAGTTATTGGTTTGTCAGGTCTACCAGGCAGGCCTCTTTTTGTTCACAGCTTATAATTTCATAAATGCTAGAGAGAGGTCATCACAATCAGGGAGAGGGGCAAAGAAAAAAACAATGTTAGTAGGACACAATTTCCTTGCTTTTTGCCATGGTGGGTGAATTGAAATTTAAACTCTTAAGCATCAAAAACAGAGCATAATTGATGATCTTCGTTATGATTTTTGCTTATTGAAACATCTTTTTAAAAGGAGGCAACATGAAAATAGAGGCAACATTCTGTTGAAAATATACTTTCATTTTAGTTTTAAAAATCACTTCTTCCTAATGAGTTCTTGTTGAAATCAAATGCCTGACCTTTAAAGGCTGATGATTTTTCCTGTCTGATCTGCGTATTTTAGAATGACTCAATTTTGAATCTCAGACAAGGTAAAAAGGTCTTAGGAAAAGCCTTGTTATTTGAACTTTGACCACAGCTGTCTGGCCCTGCAGTGTTTTGAGTTTGCTACTGCAGAAGAAAATCGGTTGCTGGCATTTGGGGGATCCTGAATTCAAGATCCTAAGTGCCTAGACCTGACTTGAAGCTGAAATCTTATACTGTGTGCTATGGGCTGTTTTAGCCTTAGTACTAGCTGTGCTAAGTTGAAATCAGACGAGATCTTGCCACTCAATGAATAGGACTCAAGACTCTGGGACTGTTACAGATTTAGAACAGCCCTCAGTGGCATGGGACCATCTGAAATTGAGCTGACCAACTCTATACTGCTGATATAAAGACAAACTGCATTCATAGCTTGTGACTCTGCCAAAAGCTACAAACTGAGGAAGGCATATCACTTGAAGAAGCCACCAACCTTTCTAGGACAGATCTTTATAGTTAATGAAATTTGTTTTAACTGGCTAAATCCAGGACTCTTAGAGGGCATGACTGAAGTCAACACTGCAGGTTGCTCCCTGCATTATAGGATTCTAATGATAATAATTTTTCTGTTAAGATGCCTTAGGTAAAGGTGCATTGGATAGGCAATACAAAAAAAGAGCTAATATAGCAGGCCTGAGGTTGTTATCTTGCTTACAAGGTTGACCCTGAGCTGGCATCTGGGAACTTGGCACTCAAACAGTTCCTTTACTGATAAGGGAATCTCATTGTGCCTAGACTGGTCCTACAAACAATGTAATTAATAATCAACACCTGCTTTTCTTCTGGGAGTGTGGAATTTAGGTACATGCTAGGCAGAGGGTACCTTATGTGATCAGACCCCAGTAAAAACCTTAGGCACTATAGTGGGTTGAATAGTGGCCCCCCAAAAATTCACGTCCAAGTCCTAAACCCCAGAGCCTGTAAATGTAATTTATTTGGCAGGGGGAAGGGGGAGTGTCTTTGCAGATGGAATTAACTCTAGACAATAACAAAAAGGAAGTAGGAATGATTCAATCAGTATGTAAAGTATGCTGAGGTGCTTGTATTATTAAGTAGCAGAAGAGAGCCATTAAGTGACTTCGTATCTTGTTACAAAAATTCTTATTTAAGTATTTATGTAAAACATTCCAGAAAAATGTCATAAGAATATATGTCATATATAATACAAATATATATTTAATACAAATATATTATGTATTAAATATTTTATAATGTAATATATGATTTATATTCTGTAATAAATAAATATACATGTATACGTAATGTAATATATGTATACACCTTCCATATATAATAAAATCCATAGCTTTCAACCCAACAAAGAAAACCTAAAAATATGAAATAGAGAAAATATTCATCCAAACAAGACAGAAAAGTAGAATAAAATAATCAATAAAAAGATTGACTTGAAATACTATAAGAAGACAATAAAAAACTCAAAATGTTTATCAGTAATATAAAGAAATAAATAAAAATAAACTACATTAACCAGTTAAAATAAGAGATCATTGGATTTTATTTCTTAAGGATGTGAGATGGGAAATAATATTAGACAAAATAAAATTTAAAGAGAAAAATTATTAATATGTATCAAGTAAGACATCACATAATAAAAATTTTGTTAAGAAGATGTAAAATCATGCAGTAACATAACTAATAGTATATTCCTAAATATATAGTATAATAAATGACAAAATTACAAGAAAATGACAAATCAATTATAGTAGCAGATTTTGTTGTGCCCACTGTAGAAACTCAGATAATATGCAGAACTGATATGTTATGCAGAACTTCCTGCTGTGTTTGGATTTGAAAACAGGAGAAATGCCAGGCGATGGTGGACATAGAGATTGGAGTTATGCAGGTGCAAGCCAAGGATGGCCAGTGACACTAGAAGCTAAGAGAAGGGCATGAAACAGATGTTCTCCTGGAGACTTCAGAAAAAATATTGCCTTGCTGACACCTCAGTTTCAGCCTTCTAGCCTCCAAAACTGTAAAACAATACATTCCTGTTGTTTCAAGCCACCTGGTTTGCAACACTTTGTTACAGCAGCCCCAGGAAACTGATACAAATTGCAAGGTAGAACAAGAAAAGATCTGATAAATCTGGTTGATAGGATTACAGCATGTTATAGGGTTTTCTATACTTTTATTTTTGAGGATGTTTATAAGGTTGTTGCTTTTTTGTTGTTGTTTTATTTTCTTTGTTTTGTTTTTTAAGTCAGCTCTCTAGATAACACACAACAAGGAGAGCATAAAGCAGCAGTATTTGGAGGGGTAGACTGAAAGAGGATATTTTTCCTACTTTGGCTAACTATAGGAACTCAGAAAGGAAATAGTAAGCTGATCCATAGCCAAACCCACAATACATAGAATAAAAGCAGCAGATGAGCGCCTAATTCAAAGGGATTCATGGCACAGGCAAATATATCAGTTACCTATTGCTAGCATAATGCTGCAAAACAATCAATGAGCCAGTGGTTTAAAACAACTAGCCTTTATTTAACTCAAGAGTCTGTGGGTGGACTGAGTAGTTCTGCTGGTCTGAGCCAAGACTTGGTTGGTTCTATCTGGGTCTATCAAGCAATCTGAAAAGGTCAGGGAGGCCATTAAATGAGGTCATTTATTTAATAAATCTACCATGACAGCTTCCAGGATATTAATATCAGACAACTAGAACAGAAAAGAGGAAAAACTGAACCCATATAGTGAGTAGAAAAAATTATAACCATGGTCACTCAAAGATACCCTCAGTAACTTCCTGAATAAATTGAGAGAACTGCTGAAACAAGATTCCTATAAAATGTGGGGAGAGAGTGAAGGATCGGGTAAAATTAGATAAATACTGAATATTATTTCAATCCAACCTTTATCCTATCTGGATGACCCTGGAAACACTAGTGATACTTCCACTATTGAGTCCTACAAAATGGAGGCCCAGAGATCTTCCTCTTCTATATTTATATTACCCAGAGTTACCCAAACAAATGAAGCATCTGCAGAAATAAGCACCATTACTACTTCCAGGTTATGGCTGATGCACAGTCAGAGAAAAAATTTAAACACAATCACCTGATAGTCTCATTTCTTTCTTTTTTGGCCACTACTGTGATTCATCTGCCAAGTATCCAAAAAATATAGCACACAGATAAAGCCGCCTGTAGGAAACACCATTAAAAGTCTGACTGGCAATTTTTTTCAATGACAAAGTAATATCAAACTCAGAGTTCTAACAAGTCTTGTTTCTATGCCCACAGGAAATATGGATGACAATTATTATTTTAGTTAATGGCTGTATTCAGACATAAATTACTCTGTCTCCAAGGAATCCCTACGAGAAATTTCTCCACCCAAAATGCACATTCTTTACAGAAAAAGAAACTGGGCCTCTTGCTCTCAGATCCACAATTTGACCTACTGGAATTCCAGATGGAATATACATTCTAACTGAGGAGCAGCATCTATTGCTGATCTGTTACAGAGGTAGAATACTTTAGAACAATTTTGAATTTCCCAGGAAATCATAGAAATGGGAATCTTGACAAATTGCCTACTGAGAATTATGTACTAAGTGGCCTGTATTTGATATTTGGTAGGAATGGTGCAGAGAGACAGAAACAATAAAAGTCTGCTTTTATTGATAACTCGTACTACCATCTAGAGGTCAAGACTAGCCTAGAACCCATTCTTGTCCTTTTGTCCACACATATTCTATCTCTTGAAAATGATTGATTTAGTCTGTACCATATTTATTCCATAGCACATGAACAGACTTCCTGGGAAGATGGAGGAGATAAATCTTTATTTTGTAAGTTTGACCTTCCCTCCATATCGCCTCTCTTAAATGCATAAAATAAAGCACACTGATTTTCTTTCCTTGTGTCTCCATCTTAGACCTGCATGGACAAAAGTTGGCAAGAGCTAATGGCAACTAACACCATTTACTGTGAAATTAATGAGTTTTGCCTTCATTGGTCATGGCCTTAATTTAAAATGGTAGATAAATCTCTATGATGCAGTTAATTTCTAGCTCTTCCATGATAACTAATCTTTGTCTCCTATTATATTATAGACCCTTGTGGGCATGCAACCACTTTGATCTATCTAACAACATTTAAAAATCTGCTTATTCATGTAAATTGACCTGCTTTGCAAACAGCATCAATAATATGGGATATTTTTTGAGGTTTAATTTACATGAAGCACAAAAATCTTAAGCATACAGCTCAATTAATTTTTACATATGTTCACATGCACTTATAGAACCACCTACATCAAGAGATAAAAATATTTTAACATCTCAGAAAGCATCCTCATACCCCTTTCAGATGAACATGCCCCTAAGAGTAAGTACTATTTTGACCTCTATCACTATAGATTAGTTTTGCCTCCTTTGGGGTCTTTTCCATATCATCCGTGTCTCTATTTAATCTGTTCAATCTTTCTTCCACCTTCTTTAACATATGAAATATGATTATAATTGTTTTTATTTCTTTGTCTACTAATTCTATCATCTGTGTCAGTTCCAGTTGATTGATTTTTCTCCTCACTATGGGTTCTATTTTCCTACTTCTTTGCATGCTTGAGAATTTTTTATCAGATGCCAGATATTATGTATTTCCCCTTTTTGAGTGCTGGATTTTTTTGTTTTCCTGAAATTATTCTTGGGCTTCATTCTGGGACATGGCTAAATTACTTGGAAACAGTTTAATTATTTTGGGTCTTGCTGTTAAACTTTATTAGGTGGGACCAGAGCAGCATCTAGTCCAGAGGTAGAGTTTCCTGACTCTGAGTTCTGAGTTAGTACTCTACGTTATGTCCTGTAAATTATAAGGTTTTATATACTGGGTAGTGAAAACAGGAACTATTCTGCTCCTCAGTGAGCTTCAAGGATTATTCTGACTAATCCTCTTGAGTGGTTCTTTCCTTTTATGCAGGGCTGATTAGTACTCAGCTAAAGACTCAAAGAGGAAACTGCAAATCTATGCATTTCTTTTTCTGCCAGTTCTTCCCTCCTCATACGTGGCCTGAAAACCATAGCCACCTTGACATCTGGATTCTCAGCCCCATCTGCCGTAGGAAGATATCTGGGCTTCCTCCAGCACACCCTGACCCCTGAATTTTAGTGTCTTAAGAACTATTGTTTCATATATTTCATCTGGATTTTAGTTGTTTCAGGAAAGAAAGTAGAAGCCTTATTTTGTCTCTTATTGTACTTCATTTACATGCAATTACATTGTATATTCTCTTGTATCTGATTTCATTGACTCAACATTATGTCTGATACAGCCATGCATTGCAAATATCAGTAGTTTGTTTTTTGTTTTATTTTATTCTTTCTTTTAACATTTTGTTTTGTTCAATAATATTTTAATATTGGTACTGAAATTAATAATTACTCCTAAAGCCTTTCATAAGAATGATATCTAACATGACTATCACAGCCTTGGTTTTGATCCCTGAGTTTGATATTAGCTCTATGTCCACGAACATATATCATTTAGCCTCCTTACAGTTGTTGCCTCAAAATTAAGGATTTTTTTCAAGTGCTTTATACATTTTAAAGTGCTATAGTGACATAAAGTGATTTTAACACATAAAATCAATGTTTCTTGAATTTTTTTACAAAAAGGAAGAATTTTGAATCTACCTTGTGTAAATAACTGCAGTTCTCACAGAAGCCTTCACTGAACGACAAATGGAAATAAATACTTTCCTTATACATAGTACCATAAAACTCTTTAAAGAAAACAATGACCACATGCTGTAGCCCAGATATTGTTACTCAGTTATCACACAATTAAGAGACCTAACTTGCCCTAGAGATCAATCAGGGTAAAAAACAGTATACTAGATAATAAATACTTTTTAAAGTCTGAGGCATATTGAGTAGGCACCAACAGGGTGGTTTGGGGTGATATGATTGGGCTTCAAAGAGCATCAAAGATATATCCTTTTGGATATAACTTCATTTGTATTAATAAGTTAAGAAATTCCATTTATATAAAAGGTGAGTGTATTCTAATAATATAGTTATAATGACACTGAGCTCAATAAAGACTGCAGAAATCTATCCTGTATTCAACTGTATATACATTCAATTTTTCTCAATGCTTTTAGTTTTTCTTTTTTTCTTAGTTTGTGTCTGAACATTAATTATTTCAATATCAGATAACATACTTTCATCAATTTAATGAAATACTTACTCTCATATCAAGTGTTTTGAGAGTATTTCACTTAATTCAGTATATTCTGAATAAACAAATTAAGTCTTAGCTTTTCTTGTAAGCACCCTTCAGGATTTTCTTCTAAAAGAGCTATTACGCTCATCTACCACTATCAGTTCTTCCAACTGTCAGCCAGTATGAATGATCTATAGCCCTTTTTTTTTTTTTTTTTTTGAGAGTGGTGGTTAATTTGGGACAATGAAGATAAACTGCTTTTGCCACATGTTAGGTAAGTGACATTGGGGAAGTTATTCAGCCTCTGAGTTTGTTTTCCCATCAGTATATGCCTTGAATACTACTAACAGGAAGATTAAAATTCTGCACATAAGACTTTGACTACCATGCCTAGCACATAGAGTTCAACATTAGCTGTGATTGTTATCAATAGAAAATTTACTTGGCATCTTCATGGATTCTCTTTTCAAAACCGCTGCCCAACTACTGTGCCCAAGAAGGAATTTCACTGATTTTCAGACAGTTTCAGTTGATCATCCACAAGTCTAACATAAGCTGGACTACTCACAATGACAATCCTCCTTCAAACAAAATATTCCTGGTTCTGAACTTCATGTATTACTATATGGTTTCTTCTGCATCCCACTTGCCTTGTTTTAATTTCCTGCATGTTCTCACACTGCAGTGATTAGGAAAGCAAATTCTGGAATCCAAATGCCTGAGTTTAATCTCTATCTACCACTTAGCATCTGTGGGACTTGGGTAAGTCAGCTATTTAAACTTTCCAACCCTGTTTCTCTGTCTGTAAAATGGAGATAATAAAGGTACCATATTAGGTTACTGTGAAGACTAGCACAAAGATGGCATTCAGTAAGCACTCATTCAATATTATCTTCTATTAATAGATAATTAAGGTTCTATGTTATAAACATAGATAAGACTGTTTCCAGGTGGTGTATTGTCTGCTACTAACAAGAAAATCCCCTCCTCCAAGGTAGCAAAAACAAAAGTGGGTAGAACCAAGAGAATGTGGCATAAAGCTGCATTTTTACGTGCCACCACCCAAAACATGTTGGTCCTCTTAGTCTTATTATAAAGACAATCTTTTTCTACTAATGATGTCTTCTATCAGGCTTGTATAGATATTTAGATATAAATATAGGTATATGTATTTATGTCTGTATTTAAAGATCTACATGGTAGTGATGGGAAAATTTTAACATGTCACTTAGATGAACAGAGTCTGTCTTGAAATGGTGGCTGTCTCTATAAAAGGTTAATAATCTCAAACCTAAAAGTTTAACCAGGAGCCATCCAGGGCCAGGCTTTCTTTGTAGAGGTATAAAGATCATTGAGAAAATCTTCTTAGCATCCAGCTTTGAAGAAAAGTGGATTGGTTTGATGCCATTAAAAATTCAAATCAATTTAGAAAAAGTCTGGTACCCGATTATGATCCTTCTGCTGAGAAATGGCTTTGGTATTTTAAAATTAGTTTTGTCACAGTGTGATGAGGAACATCTTGTGGTATCCTCTGGCCCTGTTTTTAGTATCTCATTAATCTTGGTGCTTATCCCCTAAATACATTATTCTCTTCTAGAATAATCAGATGGACATCTTTGATCTTGGTTTAAAAAAAAGATTTAGAGTGTCCTAAAGGGTGTATATGAGATCTGATCCTCACCCATTTACCCTGTGTGGTTCAATCTTGGGGGAGCAGGATTATAGGTATACTTTCTTGAACAGATTTGCTTTCTTCTTTTTTATTTCCCCCATTACTCTCTTTCCCCCTTTTTGTAAATGGACATGTGGATAAAGGATAGAAAACTCAGAGTCTAGGATGAGAGGTGTCACTCTCCTGTCATTGTTCTGATTCTGCCAGAGTACTTTTACATGCCAAGAACTCTCTGCATCACCCCAGGGTGCTGCCTGCTACTCCTTTGTCTGCATTCAGGACTTTGCTGGACTTTTGGGGTGGATGCCAGCCCTGAGTCTGTGCAAACTGCTCTTTTACTTGTCTTTGCCCTCTTACTCCCACACACACTCTCATCCTGTCATCGAAGTTCAATTTACAGTCTTAAGTTGAACCAAATTTCTGTTCTCTCTCTCTCAGCCAAATTATCATACACCAAATGGAGCTAAGTGATGTGTTTATATTTTTCAAAAATTCTCAAACTTTTAATAAAAATATGTTATGTGGATATGTATTTGTTATTTGGGAGAGAAGTTGTCAAAGAAATAAGACAAAGGCAGAAATGCTTCCTTCTTCATACTCAATTAGAATAATTAAAACTATTAAGCCACAGAGGTGGACAATAAGGGCATTTCTAAGGATTTCCTGGATAGATAGGTGAAAGGTATGTACTGTCTGAGACAAAATAGAGGACAGGAGAAGATGACAAGATAAGAGGGATATAGGGGATAAGAGGAAAATTAATTACCAAGTCACCTTCATTCCATGGTTTGTGAACCTGAGTTTGTTTGTTTGGGAAATAAATCTTTTTTTTACCATTTTGCTCCAGGACACCCCATATAGTCTATCCTCAATTCCCTTAAATGACCAGAAACACACTTAGCACTCTTGATAATTGAAATAAATGACAAATTTGTCACTTTGAAAAATAATTTGGGAAAATATTCCAAAGCCATTAAAACATTCATACTTTCTGGCCCAGTAACTCAACCCTAGGTAATGTAATCAAATGAAAGAAGCAGTACTTCAAAGATATTTTTTAATATTTATAATAGCAAAAGAAAAAGGACAAACAAACAATGAAAGAAATTAAAATATGATTATGAAGTCAGAATTATATGGCTATCAGAAACATTAAGAAACAATAATAATACAGAAAATGTTCAATTTGATATTTTAAAACAACAAAATAGTATCAAAACTCCAAATATACCTACATAAGAATTATATGACATATGACCAAATACCTTTAAAGATTACAGAAAATGAAATTAAAACCTTTTCATGAGGTATTTTTGCCTTTTTTTCTATTATGTTAGAATAGAAAAAAGAATAATAATGATGCTCTTTTATATGTCTAGTTACCAGAGAAGAATACTAAATACAGATAATCTCTGCCCTCATCAATCATTTATCCTTCCTCTGACAAAATAAAAAATGGTGAGACAGCTTTGGAGTAGAAAAATGACAGATTTCTCTTCCCAAAAGAAAAAAAGTTACTTATCCCTAAAAGCAGTAATACAATGAAAGACATTAAAAATGAGCCAACAGGAAAATGTTCTTTTAGAAAGGGTGAAGAATATTTTTGGAAGTAGGAAGCAAGGACCTTAATATTTCTGAGTTTATTCTAGAGTTCTGGAAAAGAATAACACTCTTGAGAAAGGGCCAGCCAGGGGTCACTAAGACCAGGGTAGTCCTTCTAAGAGCTGCTGCTGCCTGGTTCAATGAAAGGGAAATCCCCTCCACCCATGATGACTTTTTGAGTTCATTTTAATGCCAACCAAGTGTCTGAGCACCAAAAACACACCAGCCAAATAGTAAAGAGCACTGACCGTAAGAGACCATCGTAGGATGGTAAGACATTCAAAGAGTCTTGATCACAAGGTGATCAGAGAAGTTGTCATATAAAGTGAAAGGAGGCATAGAAAGATGGAGATGACTAAAGGTTGAGCTTTCCCTCCAAAGAAAACAGTGAGAAAAAACCATGATTGCAAAGTTTAAAGAATATATAAGAGAGCAAAAGAGAGCCACAGAAACTCTGCTGTCATTGACCTTCAGAGGGAAAGCAAATTGAGGAAGCGTGGAAGTCAAAAATGACTCTACTTTAACCTTCAAGCTCATCTCCTTCATACTGCCTACATCTACACTCCATGCCTATGTATACAAAGACACAAGATTGTGGCTTAGTTAGTTAAGTGACAACCAGGGGAGTGAAGGTTGTCTAACTTTCTATATACCCATCAATATAATTTCCTTGTGTTTAAAAAAGAAACTGAGGCACACAAAGGAAAATTGCTCTATGACAAAGGAAACTACTTCTCATTAAAGGAGCATGGCCCAATTGCTATCTGCTTCTGGCAGGTGACTGGGGGCAACCTAACAGATGCTAGCAGCCTCTGATGCAGCTGATTAGCTAATTGATGTTGATTTCACTTTATTTATTTTATTTTATAATTTAGAGAGAAAACATAAAAGGGGTTAATGCCCTTATTCAGAGTTCCAAATATAATAAGATTGTGGAGATCTGTGTCTTCTTGCAAAGAAACTTCATTGCAACCTACAATGCCTAGAAGCCTCTTTTTGTGATGCTGGGAAGAAATGGGACAAAAGCTGAAAATGCAAGGGGTGGGAGCTAAGGAGACCAATGAGCAGGAAACCAAAGGGAGCTGAAAAGGAGGAGGCAGTGATAATGGAGACCAAGTAAGCCATTGCCACCCAGTGACAGGGAGTGGAGATAAGAAGGAATAAAGCATGCTCCAAATTCCAGGTGGACTCTCAAATCCCATGACAAACTTACATCCTTCCCTCAGGGAAATGGAAAGGTGGAGCAAGAGAAGCAAGGATCTATCCAGAGGATCTTTTGGGGCAATCAGGGAAGCATCAGAATAGTAGATGGGTAATATCTCTCATTCAGTCACCCTGGAATATGCCACTGCAGAAGTGAAATCACCAAAGATGAAATCAGCATGGGAAATCCCAAATCACAAAGTCTATTATAGCAAAAGCACTCAAAATATTTTGTTTTGTTTTTAATTCAAAAGATACCCCACAGCCAAGACTCTCAGAGGTTACTAGAATTCAGAGACAGAATAGAAAGGGGAAGTCTGAGGCTTCAGAAATCTTTCTTTTACTTTACAGAATCTGTCTCTAGAGACTGGGGCCTGCATGTGTGATACATGCATTTGCAAATGAAGAGGAGGGAAAACATAAACAGGTATAAAAGAGATAATGGTAACTGACTAATGTTGAAGAGACCATGGTAATTACAACCTGATTTCCCAGCATTAGTGTGCCCACTGCAGATTTCTGAACCAATAATGAAGACTGAAAGTTAATATAGAAGATGTCAAAGAGATCCAGGGCCAGGACCTACAACTCTCTAATCTCTAACGAGAGTGGTCTTCTTAGCAGTACCTGCAGGTCTCTGTTTTCTGCCCTTTTGGAACATACGACACAAGGTGAGGAGAAACTTATGTAGGATACCATTTGGGATGTGTCAAGACAAAGGGCACCATCAAAGTCAAGAGCATGGTGAAGACAAGTAGAACAGCTTCATCCAAGAGACCCATTCTTGGGAGAGTCTTCAGGAAGTGTCACTGCTATGTGCTTGAACTAACATATAGCAGCCTAAACAGGATGTGCTCTTAATGGCAGGTGGCTCTTACAACCCAGCCACTTCAGTCACCACACCTCCACCAATATCCAACATCCCTACCAGTCATGCCAGGATTGAAATATCTCTATTCAGATCACCCACTTCCCTCTCATCCTGGAGAGAAGCAAACCTTCAATAAGGTCATTTTTTATAAGAACCATAGTTACCACCACCATTTCCATCCCCATTGCTGAGGGGCCTGCTTACTTTGTGGGAAAGAAGTAAAGGGATTAGGAGCAAGAGGAAATCCTTCCTGCAGGCTCACAAGCCCCTAGACAGAACAAGCAGAGGAAGTCCATCAGCAGGAGGCTCTTGAGGTTCCTCCAATATCTAGGTCACCCACCAGTGAGAACCAGTTCACCTGCTATAAGGGCCAGCAGATTCACTTACTGGGTCTAAAATCTCAGAAATCTGTGATTTCCTTTATAATCATAAAGGATACATACAAGTCTACGAGAAAACATTTCATAAATAGATCATAACTGCCTTTGGGGGTTTGGTTTCTATCTTTGCACTTTGAGAAGATTGGAATGAAGTTATCAAACAGAAAAAGATGTGTATACAGGCCACATAGGCAAGGTGCCAGCTCAGAAGTGTTTTCTTCCCACACATACCCTTTTTATACCATCTTTGGTATATATCACAGTCACTGGCACAGAGCAGATTGTTGAATAAATAAAATCTACTCCAAGTTTGTCTCTGATTTTTATGTCCCTTGCAAGATTATAGAAACTACATCCTAGGAAGAAGTACTCAGATTGAGAATAAAAGGACATGATGTGAAGCATTCGAAAGCAGGACAGGATATAGGTCCGAGAATAACTAAAATCTAGGCATGGGTGATTACAGGGCCTGAAAAAAAAAAACATCTAATCAATAGGAAACACCTAAGCACCCAAAAGGCTTTGAAGATCCAGAACAAATCCCTTCAATTTATTCTCCTACCAGGTGTAGCTCCATACAACTGGTATATATAAAATAGGGATAATATTAATATTTCAGACAGTCCCTAAAGAAAAAAGACCTCAAAATTTCTGTGAAGATAGGTCCAGTAGGAATGACTCTTGGTTCTCAGTCCAGAAAATGACTGTGCTGCTCCTCTTTTAAGTGAGATAATAAACAATTCTTAGAGCTAAATGTGTAGCTCCCCTCTAGCAAACCTATAATAATGTTGCGGTATTTATTCTGTATAGTGGTATCTCTTGGTTCCAGGTTATCATGACTTTTCTTTTTCCTTTAGCACAGGTTCTTTACCTATTTTCTTTTTAATTTCAATTATGTCATTATGTTATAGTAGCTCATCTCTGTGTGACACTTTAAATCTTTTTTGAAACAAGACAATGGCTTTTTTTTAAAGAAGTCATAAAGCCCAATGCTCAGTTTGAAGGCACCTGGAAAAGGTGATTCTTTGTTCTGAGGATACAGGACTCATGTTGTTTACTCTGTATAAAAGTCTCCCACTTTTACTGGCAATGGCTGAGATAACCCAGTCTGTTTCCCTTGCTGGATGTATCACTAACTGTCTAAGTCTCTTTCCAACCTTTAGCAGAATGGCCTCCAAAGCAGGTGCCCAAGAAAGTAATCAGATATATGATGGACGAAGAAGGGTTCTTAGTAGCTGAGGGGCAATAACTGCAGAAAAAAATGTGGAAGTTAGCCTAGGTTGGAAAATGATAAAGAGCATCTCAGTGAAGGGAACAGAAGGCACAAAAATTTGGAGTCACTAGTGTGGATCCAAAGTTAATGGAAAGAGGAGTGATGGGACAAGGGATATGAAATGAGAGCTATTCAGGAGTCACATCATTAAAGGCTTTGCTAAGAAGTCTATATTTTTATTCTATAAGCAATGGAGAACCAGTAAAGGGTTCTAAGCATAGTATTATCTAGATCATATATGCACTTTAGACAGAGTGTGAAGATTGGTAATTTGGAGTGAGGGCTGCCATTAAGGTCATCCAGGCAAGATTCAGAAGAGGACTAAAAGAAGACAATGACAATGAGATACTGAGTAAACTCAAGAGATGTTTGTGACGTAGAATTGGCAAAACTTGGTAGCCACATTGACGCAGAGGGTATCAATCTAATTCTAAGAGTAGACTCAGGTTGGTCAGATTTAAAGAACTTCTTAGATGGGGATGTCACTAATAAGGGGAGGTGGGTAATCCTGAGCCCAAGGTGAATGGAGCAAGATACTGAATGCAGATAGTTTAAGTGAAATGCCCAAGGTAACTTCCATAGAGAATAATAGTCAGATAAATAGCTGTGATCATATTTCTACAAAACATTATGTTTATGTGCACTAAAAATCAAAAGAAATACCATTAGATAGAGAAGACAAGGGTTTAGAAAGATATAAACATAGATTTGAACAATGTTTAACTCCACATCAGTATTCTTTTTGCTCATCTGCGTGTTTTGATATGTCCATAATGATAATGTCTTACTCTTATATTAATAAAACAGGGCTTTTAATTTTAAAAATAAAAAAATATTGTGTCCCTATCTGAAGAAACAAATCTGAGGATACTGAGCATAAAGTTATATACCTCTGGCAACCCAGAAAAGGGGTGCAGGTGAGACGAGAGCTGTGAATAAATCTGTGGGCCAGTAGAGAGATTGAACAGGAATGAGAGAAACAGGGCCTAAGAGAAAGTTTGGAAGAAATGTGTCCCAGAAGTCTGAAAACCTTAATATTGTAGCTTCTAAGTTCTTGATTATGGGACAATTCTTATCCATATTTGAACTCTACCCCACTGGTTCTTTTCATCTTCTAGCCAGAGTAGTGGCTTAATAAATGCTTATCAATAAATGTGATTTTAATTCCCCCTTAGCCTTCATCATCTGGACTCCTGTGAAGTATGATCTCTGGGACAATTTCTCTTAGAATATAATTAAAAAGTGTTTGCAGAGTTCATAAAAAGAAAAGAAAAACTCCTCACCCCTTAGGAGTCTCACTCTCCCTAAGAGAGACCATTTAATAGAACTTAAGATAAATTCCATAGCATTGATTTGTAACTGTGTTCAGACAGCAGACCAGCAATACTAAGGTCCAAAGACTGAGTTTAAGAACTAAGTATCACTTTAAGCCCTATTAAAAATACTCCTCACATAAATGGCTATAAAAGATAAGGGTCATATGACTGGCCATTAATGTTAACCTCTTAACACCCTCTGAAATTGATCCTTAGGTGCAGCAGATTGTACAGGACAATAAATACTTTATTCAGGTATGAAAACTACATAACTATCTCATCCACTTATGAATGAAGCAAGAAGAGAACATGAAAAAATTTAAAAAAAAAACATTTTGGGGCTTGTCAGATTTACATCTTATCACTTTAAAACATTTTTTTATTTTTTTATAGTGTCCATGCCATAAAGATATAAAAATGAAATCACAACAGATGAAGGTGTAGTGTCAGAAACAGGTAATAACCACGCCTTGGTGATTCTAAGTTCCTGGGAGGCAAGAGTGAATGGGAAGAACATCTGAACTGTGACACACACAAAGTACCTCAAAGGACGAGAGGGAAAGGAGAGCGAGGAAGTCAAAGATTTTTTTTTCCTAGTGCCAAGAAGTTATTTGTGTATATATTCAGCAATGGCTCAGAAGATAAAATTGTTCTACAAGGAAGATTTCCCAATAGTAAAAGAGAACTTCCCCACCAGAACATGGAAAATGAGGCTTTTCAATTGGAGCCACAGAATCCTCAGGCTCTGCCAATGAAGACAGAGAATCTTATAGAAGTCCTGGTGAACTTCAGAATGGAATGAGCTTTGAGAATTTCCCCCTCATTTTATTCCTGTGGAGACTGCTAAGCGTGTGTGGCAAGCAAAAATCATCCCAGTTGGAGGTAGACCATTACCAACTAATTGTTCAAAATTCAAAAAGACACCAGCAACAGTGTCAAGTGGACCCTCATATGAGGAGACTTCCCAGAAGCCATTCATGTCTCTGCTCACAGAGCTTTGCCAAAAGGAAGCACCTCAGAAAAATGATGCTATGAAATAAGCTGAGCCACAATCCAAAAATAGGTTAATGAAGACATCTTTTGCCCAGAGGGCTGGATCAAGTTCTCCAAGAAAAGGGTGAAATGAGGAAATCTTCGCTTTCCTAGTGTGATGGAGGGAGCCATATGGGTGACTATTATTGTCCTTCAGAAAGACTCCAACTGTGCCTGAGGATTTTCAGATCCTACAAAACCCCTGTGCCTGCATTCTAAGGGCTTGCTTCCAACAATCAATATATCATGAGCTTGTGCCTGACATTCATGGCCAGCACAGTCTGTCACCTAACCAGAAACTAAGGTGCTTCTAGGATGGTTCCTTAAATTTAGTCACTTCCAGGGTCCACCTGGAAAGCAAACAGGGAAATTACTAATAAACTAAGTCCAGTCCTTTATTTTTCAAAGGATAAAATCAATACTTATTAATAGGAAGCCCTGGAGATTGGAACAGGGTAGTAGAGAGCCCAAGAAATGGTTTCTATCCTGTGGTGATAGGTGCCATTGTGAATCTCAGTGGTAGGCTCTGGTAGATCCGTGTTTCCTAATTAAAACTTAGGTTACTATAGGAGATCATTACAGAGGGCAAATGGTTATGAGGCACTAGCCTTCAGAATTCAGGGGAATCAATATTCTCTTGAGAGAAAGGACTTCCCTGAAGATTGGTTTGTGAGTAGATGCCTGAGAGGGTACCAGAGTAAGTTTTAGTAAGTGAGAAAGAATGAGGCTATGATAGATTAGGAACACAAGGACACAGGAGGCAGTAAACATTAAAAAAAAATGAAGGGTAGGAAGGGCTGAAGCACTCCCAAAGACTGTTGGAAGTGTCTGAATTAAAACAAATGATCTACAATTGATGGGTGGAGAAGGGAGAGGTAAGGAAGGAGAAGGTTGTCCTGGGGCCAGTATGAGGCTCATTAAAGGGTTCCTGTTGAATCCCACTTTGGCATTAGTGGAAGTAGGGCAGTGGTAGTACCAGGCTTGCAAAGAAGAGTGTTCCAGGATCCTAGGCAGGGACTCCCACAGTGGATACCGGACACTAGAAATATAGGAGAATGTTCCACCTTCCCAATGATCTCTGAAATTTTAAGGCATGATGAGGATCACCAGACACAAACTCCAAAAATGGAATAACCAAACATAGTACCTCATACATAATCAGCACTCAATAATATGAACAGTTTATGGGCACATATAGAGCTCAAGGACTAGCTATTCCTTTCTTCAGAAAGTTAGAGAGAGGGAGAAGATTCTTAGGCTTTCTAGGAAGTGCAGACTATACCCAAAATCCAAATCTAGAAGAGAAGAGAAATTTGTCTTTCTGACTGTTGCTGCTTCTCAAGGTATGGCCTCTGCAAATTCTTTCTAGTTATATTCCAAAAGGAAAAGACCCAGCAACACATTATGGGGCAGTTGAGGCCAGAGAATGAAAAGCGATATGGCCTAGAATATATCAAATCACTTTGTGAAGAGACTACCAGATTTTTCACCCTGGAAAGAGGAAGGTTCTAACACAAACTCCCTTAAAGCCAGTGAGCCCCACAAGGAAGAGGAAGACATCGAGCTAAGAGCACCTGTGAAAACACCACTCTGACCTTGACTGGTCACCCTGAACAGCAAACCCCCTCGTATATGCCTGGATACCACTAATGGTCTTCTGTGACGAAGGCACTCCTGGTGCCCTCTCAGTTCCTCATCACTGAGGGCTTTGTCTGCTTGCTCTTATAACCCACTCCTCAAGTGGCAGGTCAGATGCACCAGGAAAAAGAATCCCATCAAAATCAAGACCTTATCATTCCAAGGAGGGCAGAAAGCCAGTGACCACTGTCAAATGTTGAACCTCTTTGTATGAGACTCCCCAGGGTAGCTGATAGGTCAAGGTGACTCTGTCAAAGGATGGAAACCTGACTTTCTAGCCTCCTACTCCAGTTGCCACAGAATAATAATCTCCCCACATCAGTCAGGCAGACCAACCATAAGACTGAAATGCCTTTGTATCTAGGCCACAGTACATCTATCATAAAAGGAGGTACACTGTATGGAGTTAGATCATTATGTGGAGAAGCACATCTTCTCTACAAGACCATAGGCACCACCTCCACCCCGAGTGCTAAGAGATAAGAAGACTGTCATTGTTGAAAGCAAGAGGAAAGGACTGCAGGAGCAGCAGGAAACACTCCACAATGGTCTCTGGGCCATTGGTTTTACAGGCTTTGTAAACCTAGCAGTCAGAAGTTTCAGTGGAGTTTCCTCCATGTTGAGGTCAGCTATCAGTAGAAACAGTTCACCTCCCGTAAGATCCAGCTGAGTCTCTTCCCACGTTATGGATCCCAGGTACCCAAGGTTTATTTATGCCTCTAGACAATATATTCAGATAGTTCTAATGAGGAAACATTTCACAAATAGACCAGAAATGTCTCTCTCTGTAGGAAATTTTTATGTTTCTTACTTTTATTAATACAAGAAAAATGAGGTGAGGTTATCAGCAGAAAGAAAATGAGCAATAGGTAGGTGAGCAGAGCCTCCTCAGGAGTTTTTAACCCCTTCTTTGGTAAATTGTTCTGACCCTTAGGAAATGCTCATAAAATGTGTCTGTCTAACAAATGAAAAAAGCCAACTCTTTCTTCCCTTACTGATATCTCATGTCCCCAATCAGGAGATCCCACACTTGAGGCACTAAAAGACAATTATGAGAAACCCAAAGCTGGTGGTGATCAAGGGGAGTCTTCTGAGTTAATTTCTGAGTCCCCTTTGCAAGGACATAAAGAAATGACAGTATGAACTCTACACACTCTGGAGGAGCAGAAAGGCCAATGTTGAGATCCGTGTTGTGATACTTTAGCATCATGGCTTGTAAACAGGAAGGACTCACTAAATTTTTGAGTTTTTATATTTAAAAAACTCACATTCATCCTTCTTTTCTTTAGGAACTGAGAGACTAAAAGAAGATGGTCCCAGTCTTGGCTCTCTAGGGAGGACAAAATATAGGCACAACTCAAGGCCAGAGGGAAGGGATATTTGCTTTTCTGACTATTACTGTTTCTCAGGCTATGGCCTCTGCAAATCCTTTCTAGTTATATTCCAAAAGGAAAAGACCCAGCAACACATTATGGGGCAGTTGAGGCCAGAGGATGAAAGGCAATGTGGCCTAGAATATATCAAATCACTTTATGAAGAGACTACCAGATTTTTCACCCTGGAAAGAGGAAGGTTCTAACACAAACTCCCTTAAAGCCAGTGAGCCCCACAAGGAAGAGGAAGACATCGAGCTAAGAGCACCTGTGAAAACACCACTCTGACCTTGACTGGTCACCCTGAATAGCAAACCCCCTCATATATGCCTGGATACCACTAATGGCCTTCTGTGACAAAGGCACTCCTGGTGCCCTCTCAGTTCCTCATCACTGAGGGCTTTGTCTGCTTGCTCTTATAACCCACTCCTCAAGTGGCAGGTCAGATGCACCAGAAAAAAGAATCTATCCAAATCGAGACCTTAGGGCAGAAAGCCAGTGCCATGGAGTGACCATTGTCAAATATTGATCATTTTTGTATGAGACTCCCCAGGGTAGCTGATAGGTCAAGGTGACTCTGTCAGAGGATGGAGAACTGACTTTCTAGCCTACTCCAGTTGCCACAGAACAATAATCTCTCTGCATCAAATGGTCACACCAAACATAGTGAGATTAAAATGCCTCTTTATCCAGGGCATAATATTTTTTAAGTCAAAAGAAAATGGAAAAAAAAGCTGGAGTCCAAATTCTGGAGTGTGCCCCTTGTCCCCAAGACCTAAGTCACCACCTTGATCCCCAGTACAGAGAAATGAGAAGACTACCAATGTCGAGAAGAGAAAAGGATTCTAGTGGCAAGAGACTGCACTATATATGTGTCCCATGTCCTAAATATCCAGGAAGCCACTCATTTATGAGGGCCACTCATTCTGGTTCTGGTTCTAGGGGATTCTCTCCTCTGGTTATTTATCCTGGGAAACTGGGAGTCCAGCTTTCAAGATTCATATGTTACATGCATATCAGTCAAGAAAACATTTTATAAATGAGTCTGGGTCATTCCTCTTGCCTTCATCAAGAGAGCAAATATGATGAGGCTTTCAACAGAATGGCATATGTGGCCCAGAAATGGGAAGAAACCCTGAAATTTGGTTTTTGGAGTGATATCCTTTGTATTCAAACATGAGGCCCAGCAACTCAGATGTAATCTGAGTTAGACGTCAGTCTCAGAAATAAGGTGTCGGGGCTAGATCACAAGGTCTGCCTCTGACTGACAAAGAAGTAATACGCATTAAATCTGGACTTTCCAACAGATGACAAGAAATAGGTCCCTATATTTTCAGAATCAGGGCTGAAATTCTTCCAATACCTGAAATGTCAGAAGTACTCACAGTATGTGCTTCCTTTCTTACAGGATCAATGCCAAATCTTTATATTTAAGATAAAGTAACTTGCTGATAAATTAAGGCAGCATTAAAAGAAAAAAAAATTAGCTGCTCAAGGAGATCTGAACCTTGCTGAACGACTGTGCTATACACTTTCCTTGGAAAATGTTAAGGATTATGGGCTGTCTTTATCTATGTAAATTTACTGCTTTATTATCACACTAGCTAGTAGGAACTAGCTTCTTCTCCCCCATTGGCTGCCTCCTTGAGCCTCCTGCTACTGACAGGCAGCTTTCAACTGCAGAAGAAATCTAGTAGTAGAGACATAGTGGTCCAACTGACAGAGACAAGGAAAGAAATAGGTCAATTTGTCTCAGAGGCAGTGACTGAAGAGTGAGTCATCAGTAAAGATATATCCCTCATTCAGGTTCTAAGGTATTCATACCATGTCTCTTAACAGCAGCAGGAAACAGAAAACATCTATCACAATAATGAAAAATAGAGGATATAAGCACATTAAGAATAGCAGAAAGAAAAGAAACTAAGCAAAGTAAAAGAAGAGAAGCAGAGACACAAAGATTATATCAAAAAGAAGAAAAGAGAGGAGAAGTCAAGTCAACTTCAGAATTTTGAGGGAGAAGTCTAAGCTGGCCTGTGACAACCTCCAACAGGACAGAGAATGAACATTCATGCAATACTATATGGCTCTGCATCTAGGGTAGAAGCAGTTTCCAAGAAGAAGGTGCAAGAAGTAGCCCTCTTCTGCTTAGATAACCCATTTCCTGATGTAGTAGACTACAGTCTACTCAGAGTAAAGGCCTGACCTAATGGATTCAACCCAGGAATCTCTAAGGAGTATCTATCTCAGGGTGGATTCTAGAACCAAGAGTATTCAACATAACTTTGGTGATATTATGTGTAAATTCAAGTTGTGGTAAATGTATTACAGACAATTAGCTGAAACATAAAATTGCTAGATTTGTTCAAACCATAGGATTGTATCTGGAGGGAAGCAAAAGAGAAGCAATGAAGGGAGAAAACAAACAGGAGAAAGAAAATCTCCAGTAGCTGCATGGCTCCTTACAGGAGGAAGACACTCCAGCCCAGCTCAGACCAGATTGGAGCCTCCTGACTTTTCCAAGGTTACATGACAGAGCCCTTAGATAATGCCCCCAAACCAAGAATGGAAAGAGAGATCAAAGGACCTCTTTAGAATGAAGGAAGCAAGACTGGGCTTTTCTTTATACAATGGGAATTTCCTCTAATATAGGAAACAAAACAGTAGTGAATGAATGAATGATAATGCTTCTACCCCAAACTTGAGACCTGGTATGACAGAAGAAGAAAAGTGGGGAAGTATACTGCTGCATAAGAGTTAAGCAGAACAGAGGAGAGAGAGAACCATTGCCAAAGAAGACAGTCCCTCGTGGAAGATCCATTCTCACTGGATCTCAGCATGAGGTTATCCCAGGAAACTAAAGTTGGATCAGACAGACCCCTCCTAGCAATAAGGAGAACCTAGGGAAAGGGATAATATTGGTTCAGCCCTTTTTCAGATCATAGTCTTGGGTGTGTGGTCTCCAAAAAACCTATTTAATAGACACCACTATTTCTGTGGACACTGACCAGGATACAGACTTGAACTCAACTATAGAGACTAGTTTCCTCAAAAGGCCAGCTATGTTAGAGTTGAGATGGACCATTAATGGGGACCTTTGACTCAGCAAGGTTAATCTAGGAAACACAAATTTCTCAAATTCCTTTTTCCCCTTTGGTATCAAAACCAAAAGTTCCAATCGTGTCACATAAAAGAGGAAAAACTAGAAAGCATTATCTAACTTTGACACACATGAGAGTGTGGCCCCTGTTGACAAATAAGATAACTGAAAAGTGAAGAATTAAGAACCAGCCCCTTGTTGTGGGAGTCAAATTAGAACATAAATCCTGCTCTCTTCTTAAAGTTGGCGCCTGACTTCGGATAGTTATTCTTGAGCAATAACCTTTGGTATCTGAAAAAGTCAAAAGCCTGTGGGAGTAAAAAAAAAAAATCATGCCATTTTTCTTTTATTGAATTTTATTTTGTTTGAATATCTGCAACCTGAAACAGAGAGCAGAGAAGATCCAGAGATTCAATGTTGAATACAAGGTCAGAATTAGAATCCTGACATAAGCCCAAAATTGGTCTATAGGATTGAGCTCTCACTTATTTTAGACAATATTTTTCCATTTCCAGCTCTCCAGACTACTAAAGTGTCTTCTTTCTGGGAAATTGTTGTACCACATAGCCCCACCCCAAGCCAGGTTACAATTGTAGACACACTAAGAAATACCATAGCCAAGCACTTCTACTCTCCCATTTTTTTTTTTAAGTAAACCACTTCCTCTAAGAAACCTGGGCTATATTATAACTGGGACAGGTGCAGAGGGACCAACTAATACATGAAATTCCAGCAGCACCTGTTCTGGAAATCTGCCTAGCTCTAATCTGGAATGGGGCCTCCAGATGCTTCTTTGGCCCTGAGAAACTCTGATGGTGGAAATGAGTTTATTTCCACCATGGGAGGAAGTAACAAGGAAGCAGATTTTAGTTCGATATTTGAAAAAGTAATTTGTCAGGGCTGGAGCTGTTCTACAAAAGATTGAAGAGCCAAAGAGAGGTCACGGGAAGGGATTCAAGCAAAATGGGTAACCAGCATTGTGAATGCCAAGAGAAGATTTTTGTATTAGGCTATTGGTTTCTGTCTCCAAGATCTGTATTGCTAAACCCCTATGGGCATGGACCATGTCTTATTCATCAGCTCTCAGTGTAGTACTTTAAGTGTTTTCATAAATCTGTTCATGACTGTGTCCAGTGGACAGGCCACTAAAAGTTGTTCATCATAGGACTATTATGCCTAAAAGGGCCCAGCCATCTCATGCCTGAGACTTGCCTGTGAACAGAGGCAGTTTCCAGTGAGAGGTCTCTAAAGAAGTTTTTGACTTTTGCAGCTTTTGTAAAAAATTTTACCCACAAAGTTGGAAGAGAAAAGGAGGATATATCCATTATAATAGCACACAGTAGAAAGAGTGGAAGCAGGCAGTACAGGTGAGGAAGTCATTCACTTGGATGATTCTTAGTCTCTAGAAAAGGACCCTGATCCACCAACATCCCTGTCTTCTCAGATTCCCACTGAGTGACATGCCTTGATATGTGACAGGGCTTGTTAATCTTCTATGAGAGATCAAGCTTCTGCAGTAACTGTTCCTTGGTTAAAACATATTGATTGATAGCAGTCCTTTCCAGGCAGCAGTATATAATGAAGAAAAGAAGAGTGAGGGCATAAGAACATGACCTTCATGAAAAGGAAGAGAGCAGGAGAAGGGAGACTGAGAGAAGGGAAATCTGAGGGCTTGTAAGACATCTTTCCCCTCAATTTCCTTGAACAACTATCAAAATGTCACACAATAAGAATTTTTCTTATGTTTTTAACATGTATACTAAAACAAAAATCACTAAATGGTAAAAATAATTATTACCCTAAAAAAGATATATCTAATTAAAGTATTTTTCACAATAAGTTAATATTTTGTTTATAAGGCATCATGTTCAGTGCACAAGGACCCTATTCAGACACCTACATGGGGTCCTTCTATCCAAGACATCAGGTCTAACCACCTGCGACTTCAATTTGCTTCTCACTGCCTCTTGCTATTCTTAGAATTCTCCTAACTTTTTACCAGCATATCTTTGTCTTACTGCTAAAGCAAAATAAATTTTCTCCCTTCCTTTTCCTTGCTAGCCACACTCTTTACTGAATTAATTCCAGTTGAGGCCTTTTACTCTCCTCAGGTCAGTTTGGACCATCCTAAGTCCATATTCAATCTTCCATCCTCTGATTTCCAAGCACTACATCAATATCACTAAATTCAGCACTCAGTTTGGGGAGATGGACTCTTGCCCTTTCCTGAGGTCAGGGAGCCCTGCCCCCTTCCCCATAGCAAAGAGCTGGGCGTAAGATGAGAATAATTCAATCACTTAACTTGGGCTCTGAATCTGTTGAAATATTTTAACAGGTTCTGAACTCCCTGTTGCACTTTATTATGAGATATGAAAAAGATAACCTTCCCCTAGATGTATTGAGACGGTCTGCATCCATTGCCCTCCTCATCCATAGGAGAAATGCCAAATATCTGCAGTAGCACCTTCCATTTTAAATATGGCTAAATTACACTGGCTTTCCCAAAATAACATCACCCCAAAATAGACACATGAAAATCAAGCTACTGAATAAAGTCACTGGGTATATTTTAGCTCATCCTGGAAATAAACATACTCAGAACAAAGGTTGGCTTTCAGCACCACACAGTTTTAGATGCTGCGCTTCCAGTGCACAAGCTTGTGTCTTTTTTTTAGTTTGATAAGTTATTTAATGGGTGCTAGGGGTGGGGAGAGATAATATGCTATTATCCAACACCCATTTCTTAGACTATTGGTTTCCAAAACTGTGCTGGGAGGATCTAGAACAAGTTAGTCCACATTTAATGGTATTGCATTATTGGTTGCTAATAACCCAAATAAAAATACTCCAATCTAATTCACAGAGAAAAATCTGTTAAAGTTTCTAACCCAGATTGTCAATAAAAGGACGTTGCTTTATACCCTTTTGTAAGGTTATTTTTAATAGTGAAGTTCTTCGAAACAACGCTACTACACCTCTCTGCAAACTTTAAACCTGTCCCCAACAGATCCACACACTACCTTTGCTATATTGTCAACTATTTTGCTACTAGTTTGCCCTATATCCCATAGGGCAAAAGTCTGTCTTGAACTCCACAACTGTTGAGCTTTAAAATTTGTAATTTTACTGCCCACTCCCAGACAACAGATACAGCCATATTTCGTTTCATCTCACCTCAATAACATTTTGCTTGAATTTTTAAAAATAAATTATTAAAGTGCTCTCAAATTTGTGTGTCAATGATATGACCATATGTATATATCAGTTTCACAGGGCTATCTCTGTTCACAATAGTCTCCACAGCAGTGAAATTGAACAGGTTCCCTGGAAGGTATGGCAGCCACAATAGACCAGTTAACTTTCATCTATAGTGTGATCACCATTACTTCTAACATAGCAGCAGTGATTACCTTGAAAGTGTAACATAGAAGGTCTGCTTTTAGGGACCTAAAATTCAGCTCATTCATCAATCAAGATTCCCCCACTGAGAACAGAAACACACTCCACATTGTAGTTATACCATGATGTGAATTACAAGAAATGAAGCACATGCTAGTAACACCCAGCTTCATACACCCTAATCAGCTATTCTTCAATGAAGGGTAGAAAATCTCAATTAAATATTTTTAAGATAGCAAAAGAGGCTAAAGAAAAGACACATTCATACCAACCCTCTCACATAGAGGCATTGATCCTTCCTATGGGCATAGTCATACAAATGTGCACATGCTACATGTGTATTTTGCCAATACCACCAGTAGTTATACATTATTTTCTAGATTTATTCAAGATATATCCCTTTGCCCTAAACATGAAAGTAAGCAGATAAAATACAAATAGAGCAATTAAATTTGATCTCTTCTGTAACTCTGTTCAAAATGCACATAAAGAAAATTAGAAAAAATATTCACTAGGAAAAAGCAATTCCAAAAGGTCAGCCACAAGAATATACCCACATAGCAATTATTTAACACAAATTTAAAGTTAGGGAGAGTAGCCAAATGTTGTGTTAAATTAAATCAATTCTTTCTACTTACGAATGAAATACAGTAAATATAAAAATTTTCTCCCTATTACAGGATAACAATTTTTTAAAATCCTGTGCCAATTTTTTTTTTTGTAGACACACAACATGTAACACCCAATGGAATCACTCTGCAAGTCTCTTCATTGGATACCATATACATATCTTTTAAATTTCCTGTTTTTTCTACTGCTATGAACTTTTATCCATTAATGATGGCCATCACTTTTATTCTGACTTCAAATTTAATAGGAGGCCAAGAATGAAGGCCAGAAAAATATTATGTGGGAAAGGTGGGCCAGCTAAACAACATGTTATTTAATTGTTTCTTCACATAAGTAGAGGATAAAAAGTTTGATCTCATTTCTATCCACCTTGTTTTTTTCTCCTTGTACTATTTAGTGACATGCTTTCAGAAAGCGCTAAAAAGAGACTCTTTTCTCTCTCTCTCTCTCTCTCTCTCTCTCTCTCTCTCTCTCTCTCACACACACACACACACACACACACACACACAGTGCACACAATATGAGCCCATACTCAAGGACTTTTAACCTTCACAAAGAGGCACACAGCCCCATACACAAACCTAAACATCTTCCAAAAACTGGAATTCCTGTCTGAATTTAGGATCAGTCTTTGAGAAAACAATATGTCTTACTGATCCAGAGCCAAAGGTAAAACTAACTTGAAAAAAAAAAAAAACAGAAAGTCTTCTGAATTAGAAAATTGTAGAGATACTAAAAGGCATAAAAAAGAGTATGAAAAACATGTACTTTCTCAGAAATAAGACTCAGTCAGCAGCCAGGGTGTGGGGGCCAGACAAGCCATGGGAGGAAAACATAATACAGGAATTTCCTGGCAGTAGGCAATAAGCAGAGACATTACCATAGCAAAGGCCCAGGTCAGCTGCAGGCAAAGGAACAGAGCATTGCATCATGGGAGCATGACAGCTGGGGAAAAGGGTAGACACTCAGCTCAGAGTCAAGACTCTCATATCTCAAGAGTGTGCGAAAATCTTGGAATATCTTATAGAAAAAGGGAATATGAAGGTTACACAAGGAAAAAGGAACAAGACAATTATTGACATGTGGACACAAGGCATAGGTAATAGAGGGAAGACAATAAACCATCTGTTATGGGCAATAGCTGACTTAAGACTGAGCTATAAATCTTGAACTTCAGGTTTAATCCCAAAGCTGAGGGGCAATGAAGAGGGTACTAAAATAATGATGGCATAATTAACAGTATTGTCCACCGACAATGCCCAGAGTATAAAAATAACAAGGATAATCCTTCCCGTTTGCCCCCATACACCTTATAATCTTTATATGCAACAAGTATTTATTGAAAGCCTATTATGTACCAGATACCGTGCTGTTGCTGGATATTCAATCCCAAACAAGACACAGATTTTACACTCAAGCTCTTGAAAGGAAAAAGCGTAGCAACTCTCTTGCTCCTGTTGTGTCTCTGATGTGACTTTCATGACACCAGCCCGTTAGTGTACTCACTGCTTGAGAGATGCGACATTTTATACCTGATGGTGCTTTAGGAAGGAGGAAAGGAATGTCTATGTCAAACCCTAATCTCAGTTTCTTCTTTTAAATGATACCTTTGAGAAGTAGGGGAGCGACAACTAATTCCAAAGCTAAAGCATTCATCACCTAGTCTGCATCATTGATTGGGGCAATTCCATGTCCTGTCAAGATGAGGCATGCCATAACTGGTCTCCTGGGTGGAAGGTAGGCATATCCTGTCAAGGGTCAACTGGGCACAAAGCAACTAGTTACTACATCAA